>PVJX010003253.1:0-111877 GCA_004027295.1 Dolichotis patagonum | reverse complement strand
ATTTTGATTGGGATGGCATTGAATCTGTATAGTAATTTTGGGAGAATGGCCATTTTTACAATGTTTGTTCTTCCTATCCATGAACAGGGTATGTCTTTCCATTTTCTGAGGTCCTCTTCGATTTCCTTTTTCAGGGTATTATAATTTTCCCTGTATAGCTCTTTTACTTCTTTCGTGAGATTAATTCCTAAGTATTTCACTTTTTTGAATGCTAGTGTAAAGGGTGTAGTTTCTCTTATTGCTCTCTCAGTACTTTTGTTGTTAGTGTATAGAAATGCTATTAATTTTTGTGTATTGACTTTGTATCTGGCTACCTTGCTGAATTTGTTAATTATATCTAGGAGTCTTTCAGTAGAGTTTTGGGGGTATTCTATGTAAAGTATCATGTCATCTGCAAATAATGATAATTTAACTTCCTCTTTTCCTATCTTTACTCCTTTTATTTCTCTTTCCTGTCTTATTGCTCTGGCTAGTGAAATAAGATACTTTCATGGCAAACCTGTGAGGAAATTTATGATCATCAAACCAGCACTCCAAAATGTTCTGAAGGATGTTTTAGGAAGAGATAATAAGGACTATAGCTCCATGAACCGCAACAGAAAGAATCCTTCAGGGAAGAGAAACAGAAAGAGGGGGAAGAAGGACAGAGCCACAATAGGAAAATAAAATGACAAGGATAAATCAATACTTATCAATTATAACCATCAATGTTAATAGTCTTGATTCACCAATCAAAAGATGTAGACTGGCAGAATGGATCAAGAAGACTGACAGAACTGATCAAGAAGAAAGATCCAACAATATGCTGCATATAAGAAACATTTAATTAAAAAAGACATTCATAGAATGAAAGTCAAAGGATGGAAAGCAATACTCCATGTGACAGGAACCCAGAAAAAAAGTGGCTATTCTACTTGCAGACAAAGTGAATTACAAGCCGATGAAGGGATATAAAGAAGGTCACTATATCCATGTAAAGGGAACAATCCAAGAGGAAGAGATAACAATGACAAATATATATGCAACAAGTACACCCAACTGTATAAAACAATTATTAACAAGCATGACAAATCAAGTAAGACTTGTACTGGGAGAACTCAATACGCCCCTGTCACAAAAACACATCTCAAGTAGACAACAAAAAAAAAATAATAAAATATTAGAACTAAATCAGACTTTTGAACAAATGAACTTAGTAGATATCTATAGAGTGTTTGACTCCACAACATCAGAACACATTCTTCTCAGCTGCACACTGGACATTCTCCAAAATAGACCATATACTGACTCATAGGAGATGCTTAAGTAAATGAAAATGAGTTGAAATTATCCCATGCATACTATCAGGTCACAGTGCAATGCAATTGGAAATCCATGGCAAAGGAAACCACAAGAACTTCATTAACACGTGGAAGTTAAGTAGCACCCTACTGAACAACCAATGGATCACAGATGAAATTAAAGAAGAAATTAGACAGTTTTTACAGTTGAATGATAATGACAATACAATATACTGGAATGTGTGGAACACAATGAAAGCAGTCTTAAGAGGGAAATTTATAGCAGTAAATTCTCGTATCAGGAGAACAGTAAATGCACATAACTTAATATTGAACCTCAAACTTCTAGAAAACGAAGAGCAAGCTAAGGCAAAAGCTTGTACAAGGGAGAAAATTATAAAGACTAGAGCAGAAATTAATTTACTGCAGGCTAAAAAAGCAATACAAAGATTCAATGAATCAAAGAGTGGGTTCTTTGAAAGATTAAATAAAATTGACAAACCCTTAGCCACCTTTATCAAAAAAGGAAAGAAAAGACTCAAATCCATGTAATTAGAAATGAAAAGGAATTGGCTGGGGATTTAGCTCAGCTGCATAAGTGCCTGCTTGGGAAGCATGAGGTCATGAGTTTGATTCCCAGTACAAAAAAAGAAAAAAAAGGGTGAAATCACAACAAACCCTGCAGAAATCCAGAAGATCATCTATACCTACTTTGAAAACTTGTATTCTAGTAAGATGGAAAATGCAGAAGAAATGGACAGATTCCTAGATATATATGAATTACCAAAGCTGAATCAAGATGATATAAAACTCCTAAATAAAACAATATCAATCAAAGAAATCAAAAATGTAATTAAAACCCTATCAACAAAGAAAAGCTCAGGTTCTGATGGATTCACTGCTGATTTCTACAAGAAATTTAGAGAGAGCCTAACACCACTACTACTCAAATTTTTTAATGAATTTGAAAGAGAAGCAATACTTACAAATTCATTCCCAGAAGCAACCATCATCCTCATACCAAAACCAGAGAAGGACCCAATTAAGAAAGAGAATTATAGGCCAATTTCCCTAATGAACATTGATGCAAAAATCCTCAATAAGACACTGACAAGCAGACTGCAGCAAATCATCAAGAGGATTGTACACCATGATCACCATTGTACACTTGATCACCATGATCAAGTGGGATTCATCCCAGGAATGCAGGAATGGTTCAACGTATGTAAATCTATAAATGTAATATACCATATTAACAGAGCTAAAGACAAAAATTATATAATCATCTCAATAGATGCAGAAAAAGCTTTTGACAAAGTCCAGCACCCATTCATGGTAAAAACCATACAAGAAAATTGGAATACATAGTCTTTATCTCAGTCTGATAACAGTCATCTATGACAAACCAACAACCAACATCACACTAAACGAACAAAAACTGAAAGCTTTCTCTCTAAAATCAGGAAGAAGACAAGGATGTCCACTGCCTCCATTCTTATTCGATATAGTCCTGGAAACTTTAGCTGAAGCAATTAGACAAGAGAAAGAAATAAAATGAATAAGATAGGAAATGAAGATGTTAAACTATAGTTATTTGCAGATGACATAATACACTACTTAAAAGACCTCAAAAACTCCACCAAAAGACTACTAGATTTAATAAGTAAATTCAGTAGCATAGCTAAATATAAAGTTAGCACTCAAAAATTAATAACCTTCATGTACACAAATAACAAACTCACTGAGAGAGAAATCAGGGAAATAACACCATTTATAGTGTTATCCAAAAAAATGAAATACCTAGGAATCAATCTAATGAAGAATGTAAAAGAACTCTACATTAAAAACTACAGTACTCTGAAAAAGGAAATTGAAGAGGGTATTAGAACATGGAAAGACATCCCATGCTTTTGGATAGGAAGAACCAATATAGTGAAAATGGCCATACTTCTGAAACTGTTACATAGATTCAGTGCAGTCCCAATCAAAATTCCAAAGCATATCTCACAGAATTAGAGAAAACATTCCTAAAATTCACCAGAAGAGCAGCAAAGGCAATCGTAGGTAATAAAGAAAAGATAGGGGGCATCACAATCCCTGATTTGAAATTATACTATAGTGCTAATTTCACAAAAACAGTGTGATACTGGCAAAAAAAACCAGACCCAAAGATCAGTGAAACAGGTTTGAATATGTAGAAACAACTCCAGATACACTAAGCCACCTTACCTTTGACAAAGGTACTAAACACATTCACTGGAAGAAAGATAGCCTCTTTAATAAGTGTTAGAAACACTGGCTCTGCACTGGCCAAAGATTACAATTTGACCCATATCTTTTGCCATGCATTAAGCTAAAATCAAAATGGATCAAAGATCTTAATATTAAAACAGAAACATTAAATCTACTGGAAGATAGAGTAGGTAAAGCTCTTGAAGACATAGGTGTACGCAAAGATTTTATGAACAAAACTGCAATTGCACAGGAACTATTACAAATAATCAAGAGCTGCGATCTCACCCTACTGAAAAGCTTTTGCTCAGCAAGAGAAACTATCAACAGAGTGAAGTAAACATGGGAGAACAACATGGGAAACAATGTTTGCCAGTTGTGCCTCAGACAAAGGATTACTATTAAAAACATATAAAGACCTCCAAAAAAATCAGTCCTTCCAGATTTAAAGAATCAATCCAAAAATTGGCATCTGAGACGAATATACACTTCTCAGATGAAGAAATATGAACTGTAAATAAATATGTGAAAAAATGTTCAACATTACTGGTCATTCAAGAGCTGCAAATGAAAACAACATTGAGATTCCATCTCACCCCAGAAAGAAATTAAGCAACAAGAAATGCTTAATTGTTGATGGGAATGCAGACTGGTGTAGCCACTATGAGAATCAGTGTGGAGATTCCTCAAAAAACTAGGACTAGAGGTCCCATTTTACCTAGCTATTTTCCTGCTGTGTATCTTCCCAAAAGAATTAAAAACATTATCCCACAGAAATATATATGTGTACCAATGTTTGTAGCACCACAATTTATAATAGCCAGATCTTGAGAACAATCTAAATGCCCATCAGCTGCGGAATGGATAAAAAAAAGATGTGGTATTTTTATGCAATGGAGAACTACTCAGCCATAAAGAAGGATAAATGAGACACTTATGGCTAAATGGATACAACTTGAGACCCTACTTATTAGTGAAATAAATAAGACACACATATGTAAACATCATATTGTCTCACACATATGAGGAACAGAAAATAACAGCATGTGTATATGCATATATATAAAAGAATAGTTAAGATAGTTATACTACTGATTTCTTTGAGTTTAATGAAGAGAAAGATTTGTGATGCTATTGTTCAGACAATTGTAAGCAGATGTCTTGTGCTCTGGATAAATGATTACAATGTGTAATACATGTACCATTTTTGCCCCCAATTGGCATGTTTTGAAATTTTGTTTTAGTTTCTCTTCATCATTGAAATAAAATGGTTTAAAAAAAAAAATAAAACTATACTTTAGTATACTGTCTCCCTTCTTGGGGGAATAAAAGCAAAATGATTTAAATTTAATGATTTTTTATAAATTTTGAAGTCAACTTGTTTGGAATTTGCTATAATTTGGGTCTAGACTGTCTCCCAACAGACCACACAATAAATGATTTGTCCTCATCTTAGCTGCCCTTGGAGGTTCTGAAATTCAAGTGAGGCCTACTGAGAGAAAGTTAGGACTCTGGGACATGCATTTGAAGAGGGTATAGAAACTCCAATTCATTCCTCTTTGCATCACAAATGCAGTGAGATGAGCAACCTCATCTACTTGCTGCCACCATGATATATGGTGCCACACCAGAGTCAAGCAACCACGCACTGCAAACTCGGATACTGTGAGCAACAAGAAACCTTGCCCTTTTAAACTGATTGTCTCACTCTTTTGTCACAGTGAGTTCAATCTTAGCTCTGTAAAAGATAATCACTTAAATTTCTTCAAAATGACTTCTGCTTATAAAATTAGGTCATATCTTTCCCTATGGTACAGTATGATTAGGAATTAGATGAACAAAATGATTGACTCATTTGTGTAACTAGTTGTTAACACACTTCAGAAAAAGAATGCATTTAATGTCATCCAAAGGCCCAATCTTTACTAAGTCAATCTCTCCATTTGAGAACCACGACTAACAACTAAGTCTATACAAGACTGACACTGAACAAAGAAGCTGCTAGTAAGAATGAGTCAATCCCCTCTCAACTAATGAAAAGTATCACAAAAAAATGAAATGGAGCCAGTCATAGTAGTGCATGCCTGTAATCCCAGCGCTATGAGAGGTTGATGAAGCTTGTTAATTTGATGCATTCCTATTTGTCAATTCTTCTGGGTTTTTTTCTTTTTTGTTTATTTGTTTGTTTTTTGCTATCGGAGTTCTATTTAGAAGTTGTTGCCTATTCTAAGATCTTGAATTATTTCTTTGATGTTTTCTTCTTGTGGATTCAAGGTTTCAGGTCTTATAGTAAGGTCTTTGATCTATTTTGAGTTAATTTTTATGTAAGCTAAATATGGGGAGAGTAGTTTCAATCCTCTATTTGTAGACATCAAGTTTTCCTAGTACTGTTTATTTATTATTATTTTAAAGAGGATAAAACCAAGGAAAATAAAACAGAATAAAACCAATAAAAATAAACTAGTATAAGTGATTCAGGACTTCAAAACCTTATAAAATCAGCAATAGTTACCATATCGCCTTTTGCTGTCTTCAAAATAGCTACAGATACCTTTGGACATAGTAAAAAATCAAACAGAACAGAATAGAGTAGAAACAATAAAAACAAAACAATGAATGCAATAACGGATTTCAAAATAAGCTAACTGTAAATCCAAAATGGCTACCATAATATGTCTTGTTTGGGACGGGGATTTAGCTCAGCGGCATAAGCACCTGCCTTGCAAGCAAGTAGTCGTGAGTTCAACCCCAGGTACTGATAAAAAAAAATAATAATAATATGTCTTGCTCTCTTTTAAATAGCTGCTTATGCCATCAGATTTAACATAAACAAAACAAAACAAAAGAGAATAAAACCCAACCCCAAAAAACAATGAAAATGATATGGTTTCTAGGTGGGAGTCACCTCCTAGTGAGGCCTGGTTCTGTCCCTTTGCAGTCCATGAATGGTGCTGCCTCACAGAGAGAGGCTTGGGCGTGGCTGTCCCACTTCAGTAGCAGCCTGCACATGGTGCTGGTTTCCAGGTTGGGATCACTTCCTTGTGGGGCCTGGTTCCCTCCACCTGCAGTCTTAAAATGGCCCCAGTACCATTTGCTAAAGAAGCTGTTTTTGCTCCAGCATGTTCCAAATCAAATGGCTGCCATTTTGTGGTGTGTTTCTGGGTTCTCCATTCCATTCCATTCCATTCCATTGGCCTATATGTCTATTTTTACACCATACCATTTTGGTTTTGTTACAATGAGTCTACAGTAAATTTTGAAATATGGCTTTGTAATGCCTCCAGCATTGCTCTTCTTGCTTAATATTTCTTGGGCTATTCATGGTCTTTTGTGCTCCCATATGAATTTTAAGTTTTTTTCTAGTTTTGCAAAGAATGATATTGGCATTTTCATGGCCATTGCATTGAATCTACATCTTATGTTAAAATACACACAGAAGAATAAAAGAGAATGGAAATTCAAGGCAAAAAGCATTGAGTGAAATGGTATCAAGAGCCTAAATATAGGACCACATATGTGGGGGAATCTTAAAAATGATGTGTGGGGGAATGATCCCTACAACTGATATCACAGCAAAGAGCTCATTCTTCTAATATATATACTAAAGTCTCTCAGAGACTAATAGGAAAAGAGAATGCAACCTAACACAAAAATAGAGGGTAGAAATAGTCTATCAAAATGGAAATATAAATGACTTTTAAACATATAAGAGAAATATTCAATCTTAAGATAAACACAAATAGCAACTACTGCAACAATCTATATTTCATTTATTAAACAGAAAAACATTCAAGCCTTTGATAACACAATATATTAGTAAGGCTATGGGGGGAAATGATTCTTTCAAACAGTGTTGGCAAATGGCTTAGTTACTTTTCTCTGGTTGCTGAGACAAAAGTACCTGACAGCTATTTTGAAGAGAACAAGAGACAGTATGGTAGCCATTGTTGACTTCCTAATGTCTGGTTTTGAAGGTCCATAATGCTTTCATTCTTTTGTTTTAATTAGTTTTACACTATATTTTGTTTGGATTTATTGTGTGTGAAGATATGGACAACTATTTCAAAGTAAACAAGAGACATTATGGTAGCCACTGTTGATTTCTTGTTGTCTTGCTTTGAACTCCTGTGTTGTTTATATTGTTCCATTCTGATCTGCTTTGTTGTGTTTTGTTTTATTCCTTTTAAAATAAAAAGAAGGAAAGAAAGAAAGAAAGAAAGAAAGAAAGGAAGAAAATACTTAACACCCATAGTTAAGGGGGGAAAAGTTTCTTCAGCTTTCAGTCCATGGTTTCAGTCCATAGTCATCTGGCTCTAAGGCAGAGGGCAAAGGAGAAACTGTTCATGGCAGGCAGAAGATAGCAATAAGCCAGGGTGATGGTGGTAGAGAGAAGCAAGTCTCTCTCTGTCCCTTATATTGTATCCAGTCTACCAGAATTAGGATGGTACCAACCCAATTAGTAGACTGATTTAGTAATCACTCACCCTTACTCCTAGCATTGCACCATGAATCAATCATATACTCTAGATTCAGCCACCTCTGAAAGGGCTCCACCTATGACTGCATGAGGTTTTAGGTACATCTAGACACAAACTATAACAGCAGGACTACAAACTAATGCAACTCCAGATGGAAGACAAATTTGGCAATAGCTATCAATATTACAGTTCCAGTTTTAAGAATTTAAGTAGTGTGTGCAAAGTAATTTATTGTAGCACTGTATCCAGTTAAGAGCATGGATGTTAGAGCCAAAAGGCCTGGTTCTAGATCACAGTGATAACACTTACTCAAATTATAGCTGCAGGTAGATTACTAAATCTCCTCATACCTCAAATATCTTCCTCTATGAGGTGGGAGTAAAAATAACATTTACTTCTGTGGGTTGCACACAGGATTTAAGTGATTGAATAAACAGCACTACAGCGGTACCTGCCCTTATGACAAATGCCTTAGCTATTGTTTTTTAATATCAAAAGCCTACGATTAGATATATGTTTATTATTTGGAGACTGGTTGACACATTATGGTAGAAACATAGAATATAGACATAAAGGATGAAAACATACAGTTTTTATGAAAGTATCTCCAAGATAAACTTAGTGAAAAATAAAAGCAAGGAACATAATAGTGAGTGGCTGCTGACTATATGTACAAAAAAGGACAAAGAGTAGTAGAGTATTTTTCTGCACTCATGGAGGCAGAACATAAAAATATCTCTATAAGGATAGACAAAACAAAGGCAGGAGAGAAATTTTTTACTACATACATTTTGTATATGAAACACATGAATATATTACTTGTTTAGAATTATAATTTTAAAAGAATTCAGATACATTAAAGATAGAAATGTAATAAGAAAAAAGTAATATATTTAAAAAAAAAAAACAGAAACCAGAACAATCATGACATTAGGAAAAGGAAATGTCTCTTTAGTAAAAAACCAAAACACAAAGCATAGGAAAACATTGATAGCTTTAGCTACATTAAAAACTTAATTAATTTTACCTTTTGCTGTGCCGGGAGTTGAATTACCTTATTTTAATAATTTCATAGCAATTATCCTCATAAAATTAAAATATTTTGAATTTTTAAGAAATTCTTTTGAGCAAGGGATTCACGATATTGCCCAGGCAGGTCTTAAATTCTCAAGATCAAGTAATCTTGTTGGCTCAGCCTCCTTACTGTGTAACTGGGATTACAGACACATGCCAAGGCCAAATTCATAAAGGCAAGATACAATCCTTGGATTAGAATAAAGTATTGCTACATATGACTGGAAAAAGTAGCATAAATCAATAAGAAAAGCAGCTTTAAAATGAAGCAAATGATATGAAAAAGGAATTCAAAGCTGATACCTCAGTAACTAAAAACAGTCTCACAGTGCCAGATCCAGTGTATGAAGCAGATGAAGATACACTATAACTTTTTTATTTGACAGAAATTGCAGTAAATTGCTGCTGGACAAGGAGCAATCAAAAATATAGTGAGTGTTTAAGATACATTGCTATTATTTTCTCTCAAAATACTCTCACTTGCTTCCAGCACTCATCCCCATCATTGTGGCAGTCCTTCACCATAATGTTTCTTTTTATTTAAACATTTTATGGTAAAAAGAAGCAAAGAAAGGCCAATTTTTCAATCACCTTTGTATATAATAATAGCAAACAAAACAACAAAATGAACAAATATATATGTATATATATATGTGTATCTATAGTCTGAAAACACTAAATGTTGGCGAGGATTTAGAGAAATAACTATTGTATGTAGATTGTGGTGGAAACTCAAGTCATAGAAACTAACTCTGGCTCATTGTAACTGAAAAGGAGCTTTAACAAGTAAGAAGATTCCAGAATCTCCACAAGGCTGGGCAGCAGCCCTGTAAAAATAGGAGCAAAGTCTATGCTGACAAACCAGAGCTGACTTTGTGCCCCTGAACCAGACTGAGAAGCCACCTCCCTCACTGGCAGACACAGCTCCTTTGTGTCACTGGTTTCAGCTTCAGAATCCTGTGTGGGGACAATGAGGGTGGTATCTGCTTGGCCAAGTGTCTGTGACTATGGCTGTGTTCGTCAGTGGCCAAAGGGCTGGCAAAGGAGGTGTTCTGCACGTGCAGCTTCTTTTGTGGGAGGTGAGCTGGGTCACTGACTGTCTTACCCATGAGAACGCCTTCAAATACAGGACGAAGGGTCAGACACAGGGCAGGCACAAAACAACACATGCCCTCAAAAAAGAACAATACATCTCATGACTAGCAACTCCATTTCTAAGTACAAACCCTAGACATTTTTGTCTACATGGATGCAAGAAAATATTCCTATATTTATTGTCTCTGAAAAAGAAAAAAATAGCAAATAATGTCACTTTATTATGATGGGCAATAGGATAAATGGTTTAGTTATACAACACTGTATATAATTAAATGAATGAAAAAGTATTACATGAATCAAGATGAATAAATCTTCAAAATTGAAGAGTGAGGTTACATATGAATAGATTAAGCATAATACTACTTACATAAAATGGAACCTTGTGTGAAATTGACATATGTGTAGTGAATTTAAAAAACATGTGCAGAATTGACACATAGCTACTTCAGGATACCTTGGAGGGAGTAAAAGAGATTAGAGCAGGCTGGAGCTTCAGCTACCTCACGTTTTAGTCAGGGCTTACAAGGGACTTTTTTAATCTTTATTCAATCCAGGACACATAATTTATATCATTATTTTATAATATTCACCCAAAAAGTCAAACGCAAAAGAGCACAGGAGACCTGCCCACATGCCAGTGACCCAAAAAATCCAGTCAAGGTCCTGGATTCCATGGCAATGTCCTCCGTGAGTCCAACTGGAGTAGAGCCCACAACAATGTCTCATACAAATCCATCAAGGATCTGCACTGGGAAGGCCCAAACATCTGTGGTGGAAGCTAGAAAGTCTACGCCAGTAGAATAAAGGATCAGTGCTAGCAGGCCTAGGGCTCTGGAGCCAAGAAGCCAATGTTCAAGATTAGGGCCAGCGGGAGCTTGCCCAAAGAGAACCACAGCCATCCTTAGTGACAGCAAGAACTGAGACTCTTCCGATGGTGAGAACAGCTGAGTTCATATCAGGAAAACCAGCATGGCAGGTTTCTCCAGGAGAATCAACAGTATAACATCTTCCCCTCCAGTTCTCTTTTTATGCTGTTGGCAATAATTCTCAGGTGAGCCCTCCACAACCAGAACCACACTGACTCACTTCAGCTGGATGTTTCACATTGACCATTAGTTAATCTATCATATGTCTTAAAAAATATGCCAGATTTGGAACAATATCAGTATTTGAGTAGACAATGTCATTGTTTTACCAGATTACTTTAGAGAATTTGTTGACCTCAAAAGATCACTTGCATCAGCATTTTGTCTTAAGTCAGTTTCCAGAAACTTCACTGAAAGACAATGTATTAACACAGACTCCCATTCCCCACCTCTAACCCCTGTATGTACCCATTCTATTCTCTCCTTTCACTTGTATGTGAATGTGTGCAATCAGATCTAAGCCACACTGTCTCCCTGTGCACTAAATCTAGTTCATCTCACCTGTTCAAGGGCATCACTACAACAGGGTCTTTCTTCCAGCACCACTGTATTTTCTTTCTCTAATATTTTTTCCAAAATATAATACGTACGCCTGCTATAAAAATCTATCTTAAAAAAACTCTCTAGACCTTATTTCCTCTCTTTGCCATTTACCTTATTTCTTTGCTTTTTTTCTTTGCCACAAAGGATTCTTGAAAAATTTATCTAAGCTTCTGTTCTTCAATTTCTCTTTCATCTTCTTCATTTCTCCGAAAGTGTTCAGAACAAAGACCAAGAGCAACCAATGAGTTCCACATTGTTAAATCAATGATCACTTTCTAATTCTCTGCTTTGGACAGAGTTGCTACGTAATCGCGTCTTACACCTTGAAACATTTTTTCCCTCACTGTTGTAAGAGTCCAAAGTCCTGTTCAGTAAATATTCATTTTCCTCATTGTGGGAAGGATGTTTCCCTATTACTTTACCATTGGATGTGGCTATGTGACATGCTTGAGCCGATGGTATATTTGCTAACATGATGTGAAATTTTCAATCTGCATGTAGGTTTTAGATCGGCTTTTGCATCTCAGTGATCATAAAAAACTGACCAAGCTCCAGCATAAACACACACTGAAGCTCTAATCTGTTTACAGCACACAATAGAGCTACTCAGTTGAGCACAGCCTAGGACAGCTCAATGAAACCAACCTACACACCTATAGGCATGGAAACAAATACATGACCATAAGCTAGTGAGATAAAAAGTGAAGATATAAAGCATTATTTTGGCAATACCTGCCCAATACACCTGCCTTCCAGCACACATCCTTCCCTGACTGACTGTTCCTCACTCCCCTGATGATTTATGACCCAAAGTCTCCCAGGACCAATTTTCAGACCTTTTCTCTTTTCTCACTCTTCGTGCCCTTACACACTCTCACATCTTTTAAATATGATCTGTAAGCTCAGGCCTCTCTCTTTAACTCCAGACTGATGAAAGAACAAACTGCCTACCTGACTTGAATTTCTAACAGGAATCTCAAATTCAGTGTTTCCCAAACCATTCCTACTTCTCCTTTCCCAACTTTTCCCCTCAGAATCTTCCTTTTATTAAGTGGTCTCACCTTCCCTTAGTGCAAGGTAAACATTCTGGAGTCATTCTTGACTAAAAAAACAAAACAAAAAGCCCCTCTCACCTCCCAGCACATCCTTGAGAAAGTCCCTTGACAACTTCAGATGTTTTTACAATCTAGCCTTTTCTCTACTACAACTTGTGCAAGCCACCTTAACTCTTCTCTGGATTGTGAAAGAACGTCCTAGTATTTTCTTCCTTCAATTCTTCCTCTCATCACCCCATACTCTGTGCTCAAAAAATGTTGCCTGAATTCTTCCTTTCAAATGTCAGCCAGATGGTGTCAGTTCTTGACTCAAACTGTTTCTTAAGGTTTTGACCTCATTTACTCTTACAATATCCCCCTACTCATGACAGTTCAGCCACTGTAACGTTTCTGCTATTTTATGAATTTTAACATGTCAGCCAGGCTGGTTCTCACTGACTCCTGGGCCATCATTGGCAGTGGTTACCTGGAGAGACAAGGGCTCCCCACCTCATCTCTTTAGTGTCTGCAAATGGCTCCTCTTGCCGAGGCCTTTTCCTAACCACTGTACCACTGCAACTCAACATCTCCAAAAGATGCACTAGCCATCCTCCCTTTTTCTTCTTCTTCTGAGAACTACATATTTTACCAACTTATTCATAACTCCATTAATTGTACAACTAAAATGAATGTACAGACCTGACAACAAAGAATATACCTTTATTTTTCATCTTTTGAATCTTTAGGTCAATCTGGTGGCATGTAGCAGCATTCAAATATTTGTTTAAAAAAATCTATTTGACTTGCACATTTGAAATTTCATATAGATAGACCAACAGTTTCAGAGATAAGTGTGGTTATGCAACTGTTTCTAATTCCCAATCTACTAATCTGTGTATAATATAAAAGAAAATTTATCCAAAAGGCAGGAGAAATCTTAGTTTCTTTGACTTCAAGATTCTCTTAAATTTAAACTTTCATGTTTTGGGTTTTCCTCTGAATGGCATAAGTGGATGCTCTCAGTTTTATATAAAGCATGAAAACCTCTTCAGTGTATTAGGATAAAGTCATGGGAAGAACTTACTCAGGAGAAAAATAGGCTTCAGGCCCAGGGATTGTTCTTCTACCCATCCGCCCTTTCCAGTGTTCTTTGACGTTTTCCATGTTAAAAACTCACAGCGCAAGAACACAATCCACTTTGGTGAGATGCGTGGGTTGATAAATGCAACTTCTCAGGCTATTTAGGGGTAAGGAGTCCAATTCTATCGCTTGGTGTTGCCTTATAAAGTATGACCCTTGTCTATACTATTATGGTTTCCTGTTATTGATTCCAAATTGCAACAGCAGTCAATAGAAACAGAATCAGACACAAGACCTAGTAACTGGGAGGAAAAACAAAACAAAACCAAACTAAACAAAACTAAAGCTTAGAGGCCCCACACCGATCCCGGGTCCACCTCCCACTGCAACACTAGATAAGGAGAAATGAGTGTGCTAGACTTTGTTCCCCTCAACAGTTGGCGGTTAGCCTAGAGGGGAACAGGAAGACGGTTCATTAATATTATATACCATCTGCTCGTCATTGTTCTGAAAGTCTGCTCCCCAAATACTGGCAACTTCACCAGTTTCTTAATAATTTAGCACCAGTGGTGCTGGCCTAAATCAGGCTCCTTCTCTGTGGGCGTCCTTGGGTCGCTGCAGCCTCCCTCTTCTCAGGGAGAACCAAGCCCCAGGGCTCGCGCCTTTCCTGCTCCAACTCCTTGCCCAGCTTTGCCTCTTTCGACTCTCCAGTACCCCATTCCCAACTGCGTTCTGCGAGACAGGCATTCTCACTCTTCCATATTCAGCCTCAAGAGGACCCTGGGCGCCAGCGTGAGGGCGCACAAGCGCAGCAGGGGCGCAGGGCCCGGGAGGCCCGGGGGAGGTGGGCGGCGGGCGGGGCGCGCTGGGTCCTGCCCTGCTCCGCGGCCCGCACCTGGGCAGCCGGCGGCGGGCACCTGGGGAGGAGGCTGCGGGCGGGAGGGCGGAGACGGCGCCGCCCTGCGTGACGCGGCGGGGTGGGCGAGCCCGCAGGTGGCACCCGCCCGCCGCCCGCCGTGCACAGCCTGGTCGTCGGCGCGGGCGGCGGGCGCTGCTGCGAGACTCGGCTCCCCGCGTGGTGAGTGCGGGCGGCGGGCTCGGGCCGGGCCGGGCCGGGCCGCGCTCCTGTGGGGCGCGGAGCGGCGAGGGGGGCGGGCGGCCGAGCCGAGGGCGCGGGGGCGGGAACCGCTGCGGGGTCGGTCCGGACCGGCGGCCCCGAGGGAGTTCGGCGCCCACGCCCTGCGCCCGGCGTCCCCGCCATCCCGCAGGTCGGGGCGGAAGCGCGGGCCGCTGGAGCGGTTGAGCGAGGACCGCGACCTTGGCCGCCGAGGTCGCCGCGGGGCTCGGTGTCGGCCTGCCGGCCACCTCCGTGTGCCACGAGCCCCTTTCTTCCCGCCGACCTGCTGCCCCGTGCGCTTTTGTGTTCTCGCGGTCGGGGTGAACTGGGGCGCTGCTCTTGGACTGGGGCGCTGTGGCTCTGATTTCCAGAGCAGCATCTGGCCCCGGTGGCTGCCGCTGGCCAGGAAGGGAGGACGAGTGCAGAGCTGTGGAACAGGTCCTTCCGGAGATGGAAGAGGGAAGCCTTTGATCGCATCTCCAAGGTGTCTTCCTTGGAGAATGGGCCTTTCCCTCCCCATCAGCCAGTGCAGACTGAAACTTACCGGAGCGCTCCTTGTGCTCCCCAGGGAACTGAGCTCTGTTCCTGCCAGCTCCCCTGAGTTTGGGTAAACAGGTCCCACCGCCTGGGGAAATAGTGTTAGCAGCCCGGGTTCTCCCATGGGTGTACTCTGGCTTGCTGAGTTAGCCTCTCAAAGCTTTTTCACTAGTCCTATTCCTTTTTTCCCTCGCCTTGCCTTTACTGCTTAACTGTCCTCAAAGAGTCACCGACATTAGTGTCATTACCTTCTTACCGCAATTTGCGTATTAATTGCCATAGTTGTAATATCTGCCCCTAAGGAAGTTGATCGCCTCAAAGTCAACTAGAACTAAATAAAGTCTGTCCCTGTGCAATGACAGAAATTTGTCAAGTGCTTGTATGCTAGGTAAACGCTGATCTAAATGTTCATGCTAATAATGGAAATCTTCCATAATCCTGTGAGATGAATGATACTATTCTCATTTTGCCGATGAGGAAACCCAGGCACAGAGGACCCACACATAGATAACAGTAGGGATTTCAACTCTGGGCTCTGGCTCTTGGGCAGAGCTGTTGTTTTCTGTGCTAAGCTCCCTCCCCCCGAGTTCCTTTCTTGGTCCTTTCTTTCCTGAAGTGCTGTGCTGTTTCAAGTATCATAGACCAGGCTCTTGGCCTTTGGTCCCTTTTTCTTTCTTGTGTGCCTTTCCAGGCGGTGAGGCTCTGGTGATCCAGAACAAGGATGGGTGCATACTAAACACAGGCTTTGCCTGAGCAGCATCCACAGCTTCCCTCCTTTTCTTTCCTTTTCTTTTCTTTTCTTTTCTTTTCTTTTCTTTTCTTTTCTTTTCTTTCTTTCTTTCTTTTCTTTTTTTTTTTTGTAACAGATTTTGTGGAATTTTGCTTCCTCTGTCACCTTTATTTCTCTGGCTTAAGATTCAGTGCTTCTCACATCCCATCAGTTTTAGTATAAAATCTCACTGCACATTATGATATTCTGTTTGGACTTGGCCTGCTTTCTCCCCCAGTCCATGCAAAAGATTATTTCTGTCAGGGCTCTCACCATTATCCTAGTCACCAAGGTACAAAACTCACCATTTCTGTCTCGTGTTGCCCACTCCTGAATGTGAAATCTCTTTGTTTCAACTTCTGTGTGGTCATGTATAGCCCTCATCAACCTCAGTCCCCACTAGATAACACTGTGATGGTTGGATGAAGCTGCAGTCAGGCCAAGTGGGAATCATTTCACAAAACCCGTGTAAGGTGTTGTGCAAGGGTCTGAATTGCACTTGCGAGGCATTGCCACTCGTTATCAGATTCCTTCTTCCTCACCTCATTTATCACTTACCTTATACCAGTTTTACTATGGGTTATCTTCTTTTGAAAGTGCTTTTTAGACAAAGATCAGTAACAGTTTACAACATTATATCTGCAGGCCTTACACCTGATAGTTAATAAATACGTGTGAAATATGATATCTTAGGAATTAAGGTAGCAGAGATAGAGCAGGTTTCTTGATGTTGGAAATGAAGGCAGGTGGTACAGGATGTTTATGGTACACATAGGAGATTGTTGATGAAAGGCGCCTACTACACTGCTACAGGTAGGGACCTGATTGTTCTAACTAAATATTATCTGTAGAGGTGTAATGAGCAGGAACAAGTCAGGGGGTAATTATGAATCTTATCTTAACAAAATATGAAACTAGTCTTGTTTAAAAAAAAAACTTATTGACAAAATAGTACACACTTAAAGTGCATGAACCATTAATGAGCAAGGTAACAATGGTTACAGTTCATTTTGCTCCAGAGTGGATTCAATAGTTGGATGATATTTCAGTCAGGCCAACTAGAAGTCTTTTCACAAGCCTGTGTAAGGTATTGTGGGCCTAATCTAAGTTTGAGAAGCATTGCCAAGAAAGACTTGGCTTTCCATAGGAAGGCGTGAGGTGAAGAGTAAAGAAAACTGGAAATCAGTAGTAAAATGATTAGCCGGGGAGAGGAGAAGGAGGGTTCCAATCCCCTGAGTCTAATTCCACCGCAGTGACTATTTCACATTTTTATCTTTGCCTCTCTTTTTTTCTATGCGTCATACTTCATAGACAGTTTTCATATTCTGTATTTTCCATATAACACATAGGAAGCACTTTTGATGTTTGATGTTAAATAATTTTGAACACTCATTGTTTGCTTTATGTTCTAGTAAGTACAGTGAGCTTTACACAACACACCATTGTTGAACAGGTAATCTAGCAACAAATTATCTGGATTGTAATTTTTGTAGACAAATCATTTTGTAAATAGGGATTGATTCTGTAAGATAGTGTTAGTCACCTTTCTGCTCTTTGACAAAATACCTGAGATAAACAACTCAAGGAGGAAAGATTGATTTTGGCTCATGGTTTCAGAGGCTTCAGTCCATGATTGACCAATTCCATTGCTTTTAGGCCTGTGGCAAGGCAGACACATCACTGTGGAAGGGTATAGCAGAGGAAAGCTGCTCGCCTCATGGTGGGAAGCAGAAGGGATGTAAGAATCAAAGAAGGGGCAGGGACAGGTATACTCTTCAAAGAGACTATCCCTAGTGACCAACTTCATCAGCTGTATCCTGCTTTTTAATAGCCTACAGCAATAAACACTAAGAAATCAAAATGTTGCCAGAGTCCACATAGATTTTCTTTTCTTTGCTCAATAAACTATGGCAATGGTAAACAGTCAACTCTTACTTCTTCCTTTAAATTGAACTTTTGGCTTCTATGAAATGTTTAAATTAATTTTAACATGAACCAATATATAGAATGTAGAGCTGCTTCCTTCCTGCCTTAATTAGCTTATGTAAAAATTGAAATTAAAAAAATACTATAGCATTATCCACAGTTTATCAAACTTGATAAAAAATGTGCTGTTAATAAAGCTGACAAGTCGACTGGGGCAAGGTACATGTATTCTAGTTACAAATAGTAATTATGGAAGTATGGTCACTCTTCTAAAGCATTAATTGATGTGAAAAGATCAAACTTAAAAGATGAGAAAAAGAACATTTCATAATAATAGTAATAACGGTAGTGTTTATTAACCACTGGCTACGTAGCAGGTACTGTGCTAAATTCTGTATATGCCTTATCTCACTTAATCTTCACAAAAGTCTTCTGAAGAACATAATACAGTTGCCATTTGATGAATAAGGAACCGTGGGGTTGAATCTCACCGAGCCCTGCCTGAGTTATCCTACCCAAGGGTCTAACAAGTGAACCTCTGCTGGCACATGAACATGTAGATCATTCTTAAAAGAAATGTTAGAGTGTTTTGAGCTGTGAGGGAATTTAGAAAGGAACGTAGGGCCATTTAGGCCAAGTGTGTGTGTGTGTGTGTGTGTGTGGTAGTGGGGATTGAACCCAGGGCCTCCATGATGAGCTACATTGCTAGTGAGTTTTGTTTTATTTTGTTTTCTTTTTACTTAAATACTAGATTTTGATAAGGCATTAAATTGCCCAGGCAGATGTGGAATTTGCATTCCTCCTGCCTCAGCCTCTGAGAGTGCTAGGGTTGCATGCATGTGCCATACACCCAGCTATGCTAACCTGTTTTATAGGTGAGACTATGGAGAGCCAGCAAGGCCAAGTGACGTGGCCAACACCACAAGCCTAGTTAGCATCAAGGACTAGAAATAAGTTCTCACAGAGAGATCCAGGTGGTTTTCTAACATGATCATTAGTTCTATGCATGACTCTGCACTGCATTTTCGAAGCTCCAAAATTGCCCTATTTCCTCCTCATCTGCAAGGAACAGTGGTAACTACTCCTAAGTCTCGTGGATGGGGCGAGGACTGTGGTTTCTTCAGGTTACAGACAGGAAGACCGAAGCTAAGGCAGTGCAGCGCTGCACCTACTCCTGATGCTGATGTTATTAAACATTTTCCTAAACCATGACTGAAAGTGTTAAGGAAGAAAATACATTATTTTAGCAAAGAGGACTCAATTGTCCAGCCCAAGCCACGGGCTTTCTCTTCATCTAACTCTTCTTCCTTTCCGTTCTCTTTTTTAGTGCCAATTTCAATCTTCTTTCTTTGGCTTCTTGCATATTTCCAGAAGTACCATTTGTGAGGTCAGGCACAGTTTAATTAATGGAGAATTAGGTCTCCATGCTTTATTTTAAATCAGCTGAAATCATCTGTCATCTCCCAACTTTTAGTTTTTCTTCATTTCCTCATTAGCCAGAGCACTAGTGGGTTGCTAGCCATCTCCTTCATATCAGGCAAATGTGTGTTGTTGCTCAGTTCTTACTGTGCTATGTGCACTGAATTCAGTTTTAGAGACCAGAACATGAGAGGTTCTGAGAAATTTAAGTGATTTTTCTCAAAGTTACTTGTGTGGTGTGTGACAGACCTGGGTCTAGAATAGAAACATTCTGCCTATTCATCCTGCTACTTAATGATATATGGTTTTAGAGTCTATTTTCTCATCTTTAAAAAAAGTGTTGTTAAATAATTCATTTGCTTATGAAATAAAACTAAAATTTGCATATCATCATATACAGTTTACATTTTTTTCCAAAGAGGTCTTGACATGCTCAAAATAAATGTATTATGATGCAAGTATGGGAAGGTGGGAATCTAGGTAACGTATTTGTCATGAATGGAACACTGAATTTTAACTGTTAGCTTGGAGCTCATATTGAAAAAGTAACCACAACTATAATTTTTTTTGGTTTTCCTTTGAAGAACATGATAAAAGAAATTTATTAAGTAGACTTAGTAAAGAATAAAGACTTCATAAAGAAACTGCAACTACTCTTCAAATTCATATTAACTTTTTTCTTTTTAAAAGTACTAGGGCTTTATGCATGGTAGGCAACCACTATCCTAGAGAGCTATATCCCCAACTCTTAAAATTTTACTTTGACGTGGGGTCACAGTGAACTATTAGGCTGCCCTGGAACTTGTGATCCTCTTGCCTCAGCCCCAGAGTAGAGGGATTATATACAGTACTACCATTCATGACTCAGTGTTAGTTTTTGGTAACTCACTTTACAGATGTTAATGATGTGATAACACATTTATGTTAATAAAGGAAGACTTTTTGAAGAAATTTCTTCACAGTTTCCGAGACTAGGTTAGTAAGGTCTAGATTCTTGCAGTGATGTAAACTAACAACTTTAGCACTATAGAGAGGCACTTCTTAACGTGCAGTTGGTCTGTGCGTGACCTTGAGAAGGTCTGTAAACTTGACAAAACATCAACCTTGAGGATTCATGTAGTCTCTCAGAAGTGTCTCATAGTGCTATGCAATCAAGGTTTAAAAGCTAATGATTTAGAAAGCATGAAATAATATATACATAAAAGCCTTAAAAAATTTAATTATCTCTTGTAGTTTTGTGTATACTTTGCTTACTACGTGTCTTATACATGGAAGTAAAATCCATAAGAACAGGGATCTTGCAGTGCCCCTAATGTCAAAAGAGTGGTGCATAGTAGGTGTCAGTAGTTGTTTATTAAATGAATGTGGACATAGTCACTTTCCCCAGAGATCTTACAGTTTCTGATACTCATGAGCCTTGAATTGTGTTTGAGAACAGAGGACTTTAAGACCTTCTTAGCGAGGGCTCACATAAAGAAAAGCCAACAAGTCTTGCTCAAAATAAAATGACGTGGGAGGGAAAGGAAGGCAGAATGAGATTGGGGGCAGATAGTCAGAAACACATTGACTATTTTCTCCTATTTAAGAATGAAGAGAAATTTTCCTTTTCTTTTTTTTCTTCTCTACCCATCTTCAAGAAAAATGAGAAAACAAAAATAAAGCTGTATTGGTAACCAGATATAAAGCTTAAAGTGAGCCAAGCTTAAAATGAAAATAAATGAAGATAGCATGTGTCACATTTCCTGAAGTGCCTGGCTTCTCTGAACTGTCTGCTCTTAGAGGTCCCGTTAAGAGCACTTAGTTGCATGAGTCCAAAGGGCTGCTTGCCAAACTGAGACCTGAATCTTACCAGCCTTGTGATCATTCCAGATTGATCTTCTCTCTTGTGCTTTTCCGCAATGACAGTTACACCTCACTCTGCATCCCACTGCTAACTCACAGGTAGTTTTTTGGACCAAATAATCATAATTCTATGGTTTTCATATTCACATTTTTAAATCATTTTTCTTTTTTTTTTTTATCGGTACTAGGGATTGAATTTACGGCCACATGCTTGCAAGGCAGGTGCTTATGCTGCTGAGCTAAATCCCCAGCCTATTTAAATCATTTTTCATAGTAAGCGGAAATAAAATAGAGTTATGACATGGACAGGTTTTCTGTGCTTGACTAAAATCATTTCTATGTCAACAATAATTTTCTGACTATAAGAATACATAGTGATTTCAAAACTATGGAAAACTTGCTATAGAAAATGACAAAAAATATACAGAAACTTGTAACAAAAAGAAAGCTTATCACTCATAATCCTACCAACCAGAAACAACAATTTGCAGACATTTGGAGAGTTGGTTTTTCTTGAAGAAATATTGAGAGATAATTTGGATGAAGAACAAGAACCAATGTTTAGTACACTTTTAGAAAACTTGTACCATAAGCATATTCAGCGTGTAAATTTTATTTGGTCTATAAAAACTCATTTTATGGAACTTTCTAAACATTTATAAAATTAGCATGCTGTAATAAACTGAACATATCTGTCACCCAAACTTATGACCAATCTTCTTGTATCTGTAAACATTTCAGTGAAACGAAGACACAAATTAAGAACTTAAAACAATACAACAATAATCTTATCACACTTAAAAAGTTAAAAATGATCCTTGAATGTTATCAGATACTCAGTGAATGTGAAAAATTTTCAAATAAATATCAATCAAATTATGAATGAAAGGAAAGTAGCGTTGAAATTTTTTATTAATAAGGTGATATAGTCTATTTAAATTGAAATTACAAGGAAAAATTGAAAATGATAGACATTTAGCTATGCTTATCTCATAGATTCCTATGAATGCATTATTAGGCAGTCTGCAGTTTGTATTTTAATATGTTTACTGCTTCCTTATCTGAGTGTTTATATTTAAAGTGCAGTGTTCACCTATTCTGCATCACTTTTTGAAAGTTTTAGATATTTTGGGGATTAATATAGGGAAAGAGTGTGAACTAGGTACTTAAAAAATCAGCAGTTTGCCATGTTCCCATAAGGTCCCATAATCAATACATGTTTCTGCAAGTATAAATACTTTTCTTGGAGTATAATAAAAGATAACATTAGGCATATGTTTTCTTAAATTAATAAAGCAGAGCTAATCCATTTATTCTGATGAATTCAGTAGTAGAAATAATTTTTGTACTCTTAAAAGTAATGTTAAAGGTAGTACGAGGAAAAAATGCAAAATCCTGAAAGTCTCCAAATAATTTATTCTAATTCCAAGTATTCTGAAAGTGTAATGAAAAGCAAGAAACTTTACCTGTCTAAAAGACTTCTTTATGAGAAATCAGTAAGAAGTGAAGGCTGAAAGTGAAAGGAGTGGCATTAATGTACCCCGCTATCAGGAATTTCATCTTGGTTCCAGACTCTAGCAAAGACTGATAGAGTGTTCTGAAAAGAGAAAGAACTGGTCAGAGGTGCTTTGAGCTGGGGCATACGCGTCCCTAGCTGGTTAGTGTTCACACAAGGAACCCAGCAGTGTAAATGGAGGAATTTGATCCCCTGGACATACCCATGTGCCTGGGTAGATGAAATGGAATGGGAAGGTCAGAGAAAGTGAAAGGAAGTCGAAGCATGGATGTGAATGTGAGAGAAGGATAGGAGGTCGCAGTTTGGAGCCTGTAACAAGAATGGATTATGGGGCTGGAATTTGTCATAGGGAACCTGGGTTAGAGTAGTATTTTGGCTGAGATTCAGCCAATTCTTTATTTCTCTTCCTTGTGAATCATTGCAGATCAAGTGAAAAAAAAGTGATATATTCATTTGTATAAATTGAGACTTTTATCCATAATGACACATGTTTGGTAATTCTTTTGTGATAGGGCATTAAAGGTACATAAATTGTTGAAATATTTTAAACACAGTATAGTTAAAACTTAGTGGATTATTCTAAAATAACTGGTGTTTCTCCTTGTCCATAATCCCCAACCAACAAGGAAGAAAATCCATGATACCTGAATATCTTGTATAAAATTATGTAGGAAGAGAGTGTCTATTTTTACCTAGAAAGACATTAGTAGATATTTTATCATGATCACTTTTATAGGTCAATCATTGCTTGCGTATCTTATCCAGATAAACGTGGAAGACATTCACAGTGTTTCTCCTTTGCTTTTGGCAAGGTAAGAAATAGTTGGATTTGATAATATATATGAAAGTTAGAGTTGTCAAGACTTGCTGATAGATTGGATGTTTTGGTGACCGTGGTAGGGGCTTTTTCTCATCTTCAAATGTGCTGCATGTCTGGACAGACTGGCTGGAATCCCCTGTCTACCCTTTGTCTCAAACTGTTACTTTTTCACTTCCATGGAGAAATGAAACAGTCTTCTTGAACATCTCACCCTTGAGCTTTGCTCCTTCTGCCTTTCTTAATCCTTTTCATCTTTCTCTACTTCATTTCCATTGTTCAGTGGACATCTCTCCATCCTCACATCTGTTAGAGAACTGGGAGTCTTCAAAGTCTTTCAGATGCCACTTTCTGAGTAGCCTTACAATTTCTAGTCTTACTCAACTGTGATATCACCTCTATGACACTGTGATCATCTGCTTTCATGGCCCCTCTTGGCGTTTGATCATTTGGAAAACTGTCGAGAAGATATAAATAACCCTAGTGTACCTTCTTCAAGCCAGAGTCGTTGGCTTTTCAGCTCTTAAAACTTCTGCCCTCTCTTCACTGTAACAGTGACCCTTGTTTTCCCGTGGTCTCTTCAGTTTTGCTTATCTCACTTTCTATCTACCTGGAGAGGCTGTAATTCCAAATTAACCCTACCATACTTCTTTGCATAAATCCAGGCAGCTGAACAATTTGTGTAAATTTGGGTTGAAAAGGATGAATTGATCAATTCATGGCTTTCAGCATTTACTAAATCCTGACTAGAATTACTCAGTTCTTTCACTCAGTAACTCTCAAAGTTGGCTACATAATAGAATCATCTGGGAACATTAAAAAATCTCACTTCCCAGGCTTCCCAGGCCAGTTACATTTGAAATTTTGAGTTAGGACCAAAGCATCCATAGTGTCTAATGTTCTTCAGGTGATCCTAATGTGCAAATAAGATTGAGAACTATGATTTTAAATGTGTACTTGAAGGATTTTTATTTCACATTTGCTTCAAAAGCTATCCAATTTTTGCAATTCTCTAAAAACCTCTTGTCTACATCCATGTTATAACCCTCAGCAATTAATCTCCCTTCTTGCTTTTCTAGATAAATTTAAGCCTTGCTGGGTGAATCCCCTTTAATTTTTTGGCTTCATTTCATCAAATGCATTTAATTGGGTCCTAGATTGTGCCAGGCATTGGTGAACAGGAGAAATACAGTCCTTGCCTCCCTGGTACTTAGAATCTAGTGGTGCATGCAAACAGGTCAAGTAGCAAGTACAGTTTGACAGAAACTCACAGAAAGGGCCCTAATTCACACTAGAGCCCTAATTCTTTCTCAGTTTTTGTGTCACACCCTATTTTCTCTTTTCTTTTTCTTTTTTCTTTTTTTTTTTTTTTTTTTTTTTTTTTTTTTTTTTTTTTTTTTTTTTTTTTTTTTTTTTTTTTTTTTTTGTACCTGGATGGAACTCACAACTTCATGTTTACCAAGCAGGCACTTAAACATTGCTGAGCTAAACCTCCGGCCCCCTATTTTCCCTTTTCATTTCTCAGAGGAGGAGGCCTCCTCCTGCCCCGTTGGAAAAAAGGCCAGCTTATAG
Organism: Dolichotis patagonum; assembly: GCA_004027295.1. NCBI lineage: Eukaryota > Metazoa > Chordata > Mammalia > Rodentia > Caviidae > Dolichotis > Dolichotis patagonum. The sequence goes on along the minus strand of PVJX010003253.1, from coordinate 86,617 downwards.
GGCTTTCTTCATCCTCTCTCTTGTTCAACTCAACTCTTACTGGTTGTTCCTTTTTTCACTCTACTGTTTCTTTTACCCATTATAAAAATAGTCAAGATGTAACTCACCTTAAGAATGATAAAACTTAAAAAAAAAAAAACTATATACAAAACAAAAGAATGATAGATCTTGATTTTGCATGTCATTTTCTCTTCTGGCCTTTGCATTGAGGATTTTTGCAGGAGGTCTATTTAGGGCCTCTGTTACTCTCAAGCCTTTAAATTTTGATTTCTCTCCTTTACTCAGTCTAATTTTCCCCTCCTGAGTTCAGTGACCATTCAGTTGTATCACTGAACTCATTTTGATGCATTTGAGTATCTTCATTGCTGCCTTTTTCACAATTTTTCTCACACCCATTTTTGTGATTCTACACATACATATTCTGTTTCTTTTTCATTCTTCTTTTTTAAACATTTTTATGAGATTCTCAGCACATTCCTGAAATGCTGATATTCTCCAACAATCTGATCTTAAACCACTATTTTCACTTCTTTATCAGTATTGTGGTTTTAATTTCTATCTAGATATGCACTGACCAAAGGCTGTATCTTCAGCCTTGATCTTTTTCTCAGTTGTTTGCTGAACATTGAGCAGATGTTCTATCAGAGTAGCATTTACCACTACATCCCTCCTTATATTCTTATCTGAGCTGGTGACAGCATCATGAACTTAGGCACCAGACCAAACCTGAAACTCTAGTCTTGCTATCCTTACCAGTTAATTTCCAATCTTCTGTTTTGACTCAAAAGTACGTCTTCACTTTGTGTCTACACCATAATTTACCAAAGTATTTTGACCTTTGTTGAGGCCTTTAATATTGCTGATTGAGATGGTTGCAGTTTAAAGCCCAGTTGATCTCAGTGCTTCTAGGTTCACTCCTAATATTCATCCTTCACATTGCTGGATTTGCTGACAGCTAAGGCTGTAGACTGTACTGAGTGTGTTGTTGTGGGGTAAACATGGAGTTGGTTGTCAGTGTGGTAGGACTTCGGTGAACTTTGTGGTTGAGAACTTTTACATATTGAGCTTCTTCTCAGTAATTCACCTTTGAAAACTTCACATTGCCTGCACAAAGATCCTTTCATATTATTAATTTGTACCCTTCCCCAGTGACTGTGCCCATCCCAATAACCAGAAGTACTCAGTTGCTACCATTATTAAGAAATATTTCAGATCTCATTTCTTCCACAAAGGCTTCTTAATATTCACATCCTTATTCATGTACTCACTGATATTTATTGAACAGCTATATTGCCTAGACAGGAATAAGGTATGAATACATCTGAAGGCATCAGAGTACTGCTTATCTACTGCTGGAACAACTGGGATGTTTCCCATTTGCCCTATTGTGGGCCAGCAAGTGGCTTTATTGCACCACCTGTGACTCACCACAGAAATGCAACACCTGAACCAGTCTGTACCTTGTTCAGCAAGAACTGCAATCTTTCATGTCACAGCAACACCAAATTTTGTAAACGTTTTTTAAAAGATGATGCTGTACTTTCTTTGTGGACTTAGCTTGTGCCAAAAAAGTAATAAAACATTTGTACATCAGTACCAGTTCCCAGGCCATCTTTGAGAATCACTCCTGCTAGAGGGTTTGTTGGACATGTCATTGGAGAACAGATGTCTAAATCAGGGGTCAAAAGAGACTATATTGTTTCCTGCATGGTTCAGCTCAAAGGAAAACTGAAAGCTTATTAGAGAAAGGCGTAGTCTTACAAAGTGAGTTGTACCTATAATCCCAGCACTCAGGAGGTGGAGGCAGGAGCACAGCCAAAAAGTTTGAGGCCAACCTGGGCTACACAGTGAGTTCAAGGACAGCCTGAAACACATAGTGAGACCGTATATCAAAAAACAAGCAAACAAACCCTAAAATGTGGGTTGTGGTTACCACCCAGGTGCACAAACCTTTTTCTGAGGAAACCTGAGGGAAGATCAGAACATACATAGTGAAGGACCATGTAAGATGGCTAAGCCTGAGGATAGAAGGAACCTATTTGGGGTGGGCAGAGACGACAAGTTAGGAGATGAGGTTACAGATGGGGCTGAGTTCATTCATTCAGTGAATACTGTTTAAGAAGCAGCTGTGTTCCAGATCCTAAGTCCTGAGATTAGAAGTGAAACAGAGAAAGTTTTTTGTTCTAATAGAGCTCAGAAGGGTGCTGTCATAACCAAAGAGCTTAGGCTTTTGACTGAGGGCTGTTTTTGGAGAATTTTGGGGTGGAGCATAACACAATTGATTTAATCTTTGGGAGGATAGCTCTGGTGGCATTTTGAAAATATATAGCTGCGGAGTTGGGAAAGTAGTTTGAGAGATCAGTGCAGTTCAAGGTGGATAATAAGGGACAGAAAGTAAAGTTCAGAGATTGGAGGAGGACATATGGAAAAGAGAAGGACAATTTTGGAGAAATACTGTTAAGGACGTATAAAGCACACAATGTGGAGAAGTTAGTGGTGTTTAGGGCTCACTTGCATTGTATGATTTGTGACAAGGTTAGTGGTTCAGTTCATTGGGAGAGTACATATTAGAAGATGCAGGAAGAGTCTGAGGCTGTCACGCCAGTTAGGTTCCTCCTGTCTGGACTTTTTAGTGGTTTGTGGTAACCTCTGTCATAGAACTGTTCAGTGGGTTTATGTGCTTGTGAGCGTCAGGAGCATGTGTGCCCACTTATCCATTCCAAACACTTGTCACAAGGCCTATTGTGCAGAACAGACTCAATAAATGCTTCTTAAGCTAAGCATAAGAACCGTGTAACGGCTTTCCAGTGTACCACGTGTTTAGTGAGTTAAAACAACACCATCCAGGTTGGCATGGCTGTTCTCTCCACCCTGCTTCAAAAGGCTCAAATGAAGAATTGGCCATCTGGGCTTTTATGAGGTGGCTCTGAGGGGAACCCATTTATAAACTCAAACAGGTTCTGGAAAGAAGTCAGTTCCTGGGTTGCAAGGCTAAGGTCTTTGTGTCTTTCTTGCCTATCAGATAAAGGCCATGCTTAATTCCTAGGGTTCTCTCTCCAGCCCTTGAATGAGGACCCCTCCATCTCAGAGCCAGCAGTACTGCGCTGAATCCTCAGTTTTCAGTTTCTCCATTTCCTTCTTCTTCCACCCAGTTCTCTGGTTATTTTTGTTTTTTCTTTTCGTTTTTGTTTTTGTATGGTCATACCTGCGAGGCAAGTGGTTTACCACTCAGCTACACCTTAACCAGTTGTTTATAAGCACTTGTGTGATTATACTGGGTCCACCGGGATAAAGCAAGATAACATTTATTTTAAAGACTGTGACCTTCATTACACTGACAGAATCTACCCTACCATGTAGCATAGCCACAGATTCTAGGGATTAGATCTTGGACATATTTTTAGGAAAACATTAATTTATCTAGCACAACAGTAATTGTGTACCATCTTGTATGGATTATGATCTTGGTTCTTAAACATGTATATATTCCAGCATCCTTTATTTGTGTAGGTAGCACAAGGAGGTTAGATTTGTGCAATGTCAGAGCGGAATGGAAGCGGAGATAGATTATATCCCTTCAATTTCCACTCACTTTTCCTGACCATCAGCCCATTTATCCGTGCCATTCATCTATTTATCCATTCATGCCATCCATTCCACCAGTCTTGTTTATTCGTAAACATCTGAGCATGTAAGTTGAGCATCTGTGCCACGTTTGGAAATGAAGAAGACAGTGAGCTACAAGGATAAATAGTGACTGATTTCTGTCAGCTCATTTTCAGTTGATGGAGGTCCATGTCTAATTGTTCACATCCGCGCTATCTTTTATTGAGTTTGGCTTGTGCTGATGTATTCTGCTTAGTGAGTAATGTTTATAGTATTGTGTAGCTTCAAGCCCTGCAACAAGTGTTCAGTAGGTGTGTATAGTTATATCATTACTGCTTATTTCATTTCATTCTATGTGTTGCTGTAAAATCTAAGAACCTGTAATAATTGTATACTGTTTGAACTTTTACTTTATTCAAATATGTAAGTGATATTATCAATTATTACTCTTCCAAGAAATATTCTGTGCCCATATAGGAAAGTTATTGTTTTATGCCTGGTATTAATAATATATTTTTGTGATTGTTCCACAGCAGCATAGATAAAGCCACAATTCATTCTTATTCATGGTATGATAACCTATGATATGAATACATCATTTAATAAATCTTGTATTGCTGGACATTTGGGTTGTTTCTACTTCCTTTGCTAATAAAATATTGTGATAGTAAAAATTTTTGCATATATCCTTCACATAATCATAGAGACTATTTTATAGTAGATACAATATTGCTAAGTCATTTCTACAAAGATTATTTTTATTCAGTGTTAATAGCAATGTATGAGTGTTTTTTCTACACTTCCAGTGTACCAGTGTCTGTAAAACTTCATGGAATTGGCCAACTTGATACATACAGTTGGTATTTCAATTTAAATTAGTATTTAAGTAATAGCGAACATCTTTTTTTATACAATGTATCTCAGAACTAATTGTATCTCTATTTCTGTAAACTGTTCCTTTCTTTTGTACATTTCTTGATTGAGTTGGGTTTTACTTTTTAATTTGTTGACAGTCTTCAATATTACAGACAGTAAGTAGCCTTTGGGTACATCACATACATATATTATACAACTTGATTTATTTTTTAACTCTGTGTACTTAGGCTTTTGATACATGCAAACATTTGATTTGTATTGGTCCTATTTAGTTAATTTTTGCATCTAGAACTTCTTTGCTTTGTGTCACAGTTGGAAAAGCCTTCCTCATTACAATATTATGAACTAATTACCTCAGGTTTTGTCAGGTAATTTTTTTTCAACTTTTTGTTTTAAAGTAGTTCTGGATTTACAGGAAGTTGCAGTTTTAGTTCAGAAAATCCCTTACTCTTTTCTCAGTTTTCCCCAAATACCAGGTATATTTATAATTTTACATTTTACATTTAAATTTTTGATCCATCTGAAGTTTATTTTGGTATAAGATGAGGGATGGTTTCTAGTTTACTTTTCCAATTGATTATCCACTAGTCCTAACACTTATTAAATAATCAGTATTTCCCTCAGTAAACTTTAATGTATGTGAATAAATCATGTGCTAAACTTCTGTATATACTGAAGAACTCCTTAATTGTTTAAAGTAGCACCGCGGGGTCAGAAAGTGCCATGGCACTGTTGAAGTATATTTTGTTAGTATGTCTTGCTTCAATCTGCTATGATCCTGTAATGTGGCCTGTTTTCCAGGATTGACTTTGTGGGGTCGTGTGTTGTGCAGGAAAAAGGTGAATAAATATTTATTCCCTGCCCTTTAGGAGTCCATCGTAGTTTATTGATCCCAGTCTATTAAACTGGTACCTTTAGATTATGCAGCACTTAAGGTGAACCACAAAATTAATCCTCAAAACCCTACTAGGGATATTTCTTTCACCCGTTTTTTATATAGGAAATATAGACTAAATAGATGAAAGTTGTCTAGCTCTCTGATCACAGAGCAAGTTGGCAGAGCGCAGACTCAGGTTCCGATCTTGGTACTGGATCATACCAAACCATTCCAGGACATTCCTAGGATCTGCCTAAGTTGTTTTTTTTTTCCTCTGTTGACCTGAGATAACAGGGACCATGATGTGTAGGCCACATATAACTCCACTGCTCTGTCTCTGCCTTAGCAAACTTAAAGTTTTACACTGTTGTAACTTCACTTTAAAATAAAGTGTACCATGAGTATTTGTGATTTGAAATATGATGTTCATTATAACTTGTGTGATTCTGGATATTTTTTAAAATCTTGCTAGTGTTTTCCATAGTTTTATGTTCCTGTGCAATTGGGAGAGAACCAAGGCATTTAAAGAATGACAGCTATTTTCATGTGCGTTATTTAGAGGGAAAACATGCTAGAAATTTATTAATCCAATTAAAATCACATTTGTTGTGGAGGTCATGTAGGGTGATTGTTGTGTAATATAATAGTTCAATTCTCTACATTGTTTTTCTAGGATATGGTTAAAGATCACTATTTAAAATTCCATAGTGCTTTGGATTTAACGTTATCAGTTTATATACTATGTAGCTTCCTCTTGCAGTTTCCTAACTATTGGGTTCAGAGTAGTTCATGTGATATTTTTCATAGTTCACATACCATACAGTCAGTGCATTCCAAGTATAAAATTCTCAGTGAGTTTTAATATATTCATCAGCTTATACAACTATTAGCACAATCAACTTTAGAACATGTTCATAACCCCATAAAGAAACCCAGTAACAATCAGCAGTCATTCTGTACTCTATGGCCACCCGCTGAAGCCCAGGCTAGGCAACTAGCAGTCTCCTTTTATGTCTGTGGAGTTGCCTGTTCTACACATTTTGTATAAGTAAAAACATATGTGATCTGGTATGACTTAGTTTTTCTTTAGCACAATGGTGCAAATTCCATCAAGGTTTTCTCATAAATCAATACTTCTTTCCCTTGTATTGCTGAATAATACTTGATTGTGTGGGTGAACTACATTCTATTTATCAGCTCATTAGTTGATAAACATTCACATTTTTTCTTTCCCTCACCCCATGCTGAGGATTGAACACAGAAGGCATTGAGCTACATCCCCACTCTCTTTATATTTAATTTTTTCTATTTTGAGATAGAATCTTGCTACCTTTCTGAGACTCCCAGCCTGACCTTCAGTTTGTGATGTTTCTATTGGAGCTTTCCAAATACCAGGATTATGGGAATGTGCCTCAAACACCAGGTTGTTTCTTCTTTTTGACTGTCATGAATAATGTTACTATGAATAGTTATATACAGGTTTGTATGGACTTATATTTTCATTTTTCTGAGATTTATACCTAAAAGTGGAATTGTTGGGTCATATGGTAATTCTATGTTTAACTTTTTGAGAAACTGCCAAATCTCTTTCCACAGTGGCTACATTTCACAATCCCAGCAACGATGTCTAAATGTTCCAGTTTCTGTATATCCTTGCCGACACTTGGTAACATCTTTGTAATAACCATTCTAGTGAGTGAGAAGTAGTTATCTGATGCACTTTTGAATCCTCATTATAGGGCCTACCATAACATCAATGAATTGCCCAAATGTGTTTCACCAGCTTGTCACTCTTACAACGCTTCACAGGAGGAAGCTGAGTGCTATGGCAGATGAGCAGAGACTGGAGTGCTGTTGAACTTTGAACACCTACTTTGAGACTTACTGGAGCAAATTGCTTAATGTCTTTGAACTTCAGGTTCTTAATTTTAAAAAGAAGATAATAATACCTCTTTTATAGTGTTGTTAGGAAAATTGAGTGTCATCATCTGACTAGAAAACCTGGCACGCTACCTGACCATAGCCTTCATTAAATGGGTGCTGTTGTTACTGTCTTAGATAACTTGGGTGTCAACTCACCGTACTCCCATGCCTTAGGAAACTGGTAGCAATTGATTTCAGGAGAGGTGCCTACTTGTATGCCTGTAGTATGCCAGGTCAGGTCCCCTTCCTTCTTCAGGGAAACTCCCTGCAGATCTTATGATGGGATCTGTTAACATGTCTATGTCTGAGATCTCAGGCTGGATGGCAAAATGGTCATCGGTATCTTCCTTGTGAAATTCTGCGCAAGCTTGAACTAATGCAATTCACAGACTTGGTTGCTTCCCATAAGTCATTATTACAATGATATTCTTTTTTAGAACCATTCATTTTTTAAAAAGTCTTAATCTAGACAGCTTTTTAATTGCACCAATCCCTGATAATAAAGACTCCAGATGGATATAGTTTGATCTGAGCCACTAAAAAATGTTCTTTTGACCTTGGTCAAAGAATATGCTTAGGTGGGCTTGTTCTTGTTGCCACCTTGCCTTTGAACCTCTGGATAAAAAATGAAAGCAGAGGAACTGCTTTCATCTAAGCAGCACAGTGGTAATGTTCCCATGGCAGGAAGTGTTTGTTTTTACAAATCTCATACACAGTGTTCACAAAGGACCCTTTAGTATTTTGTTTTACTTGGTTGTGCATTTTCATAACTTCATGATTGTTTCAGTGCTTTCATCTGAGAGCTAAAACTTTTTGTGAATAGACTGTGACATACTTACCCTTAGGGAACTACATTACTCAGCTCTAATCTGCCTGTCTGGTTTTACTTCTCTTTACAAATCTTCCTGTATTGCAGCCACGCCAGTGATGGTGTAACAAGTGCCTTCTGAGATTCCAAAGGCCTCTGCTAACAGGAGAAAACAAAATGTGATAGGAACAAAAACAAACATTTGAGGAATTTTGGGCTTGAGAGGGACAGAAGGGGACAAGTTAGAAGTAGCTTCCTTAAGGGGAAAATTATTTTACCACCAGAAAATATTAGGGAGTGATGGGAAGTTGATTTGAATGGTGAGAGTGAGGTCAGTAAAGTGAGCTGAGAACTTGGGACTTGATGTGACTTATACTAGAGAATCATCATAGGTTATTGAGATGCAAAAAAAAGATGATGGATGTGTTATTTGAGGGTAATATTTCTCCTGGTGATACAATTAACCCTAATCACAGTTTTAAGAGGTGAGAGAATAGAGGCAGGAGTCATCTAGACCCAGCATCAGGTATAATGTGAAGTTCTGGTTGTAAGCAGTGAATACTGCAGGGAAAGCTTTCAGCTGAGAAATGTGTACCAGTACTCAGGTTAGGGGGAAGAGCACAATGGAAAATAATTCCATTGCTTTGGGGCAAAAGAATAGCCAAGGCATTAACATCTGGTGATGGTGGATAAAGAAGCCAAGTGGTTGAAGATAGGAAGTGGACCAGATGAGTTGCTTGGGGGTTAGTAGATTTCTGTGGTGGTGAAACATCCGAATGTTTACTGGGAGTTGGGAATAATGGGCTCTGGCATGAGGGCAAGGTAAGGTCTGCATGTAGGTTTGGGAGTCATTGTCATCGTATATGGAGTGAGGAGATGAAGGAAAAGGAGAGTAAGAATTGAGAAGATGCCAAACTTCCTCAGTGTAGGATACAGAGAAAACCAGCTGAACAGCTCAACAGTCCAGGAAGGGCTGAAGGGTGGAAAGGCACAAAGTAGTCAGAAGAGCTGCTGCATTCGGGAAGCCCAGGTGTGCTTATAGCTTGTCTTCTCCAGGTTGGAGGTGCACAGGGGTAAGGGGAGAGGGACATTCTTATTATTGTTACTGATTTAACCACATGAGTCATATCCATTTGAATTTTTTCCTATCCCAGCACATGTTTTCTGGTGAAAATTAAATATGTATCAAACAGTAAGTCTGACTGTCTAACAGACACCAGGGAGGATTCCTTGTTATTTTTGCACTGTTTCCTTTCCCCTCAAGATTATATTATTTATATGTCTCAATTTTGCTTTCTTGCTAGGATTTACCTTAGATTAAAACTGAGACTAGGAAAATAGGGAAGCATTCTCAATAAAAATAAATAAATAAATAAAAGGAGATTTGGGGTAAACGAAGGGTAGGAAAACATTAGTGATTGGGGTAAAGAACTTTATAGAATTAAGAAAAAGAGCTTGCATTGTTATCTTAAAATCCATCGCCCAGCAAAGAACTCCATTTGTATGAGAGATAAAATGTCACCCCTGATGTAAACGTGAGTTAGGACCATAGTACTATATTCTATTTGAAGGAATTACAAATGCCATTGTTCATTTTTAAGAAATTCAATAAGTATTAGCCTTGGGCCTGGTCGGAAAAACTAAAAAGCAAAGGTATAATCTTAAAGTTTTAAATGGTGCTATTCAGTGTTAGAGCTGCATTCAGGATGATTGATTACTTGACATGATAACCTGTACTAAAAAGATGACAAAAGATTAGAGTCTCTTTCCTTTAGCTATGGGAACATGAGACCCTTGGGAATTTGTTAGGTGATAATTATCTCTGTAGTAAGTTATTTATAAAGATGCTGTTAGGTCTTAATTACTCTAGAGACTTTGTAATTTCTTTATATCATTTTTTTCATGACTTTTAGCTTATTTTTGCAGTTTTTAGATTTATTCTGAATTTATGTTTGGTCAAATTACTAATAAACAGAAAGCAAAAGGCTAGAGAAAGAATATTTTAGGTGCGTTAAATGTGAGTAATTCTAAATTCAGCAGACATCACAATGCTGTGTCGTTCCTTTACTAGTCAGCAGCAAAAACACAAGAAATTTTCAGGAAACTTATATTAGCAGTAGCAAGGAACATATTTGAGCTTAAAATCATCTGTAGCAATACAGAATTCCAGATACAGAACATCTTTTTGTATTTTAGTAAGTAAACCTCAAACTTGAAGTTACACTGGGAAGTGAAGACTGAAGAAGGCAAGGCTCGCTGGCGTTGACGTGAGTCTCACAGGCCCAGGTTCTGATCATTATTCTGCACCCACACACACCTTCCCCTTTGCTTTCCTTCCAGCCATGAGGATTGGGGTAAATCATCCCAACCAAATGAATAAAATACAACTAATCTTATTCTTAAGGTTTAAAAGGGAATAATTAACCTTAATGGAAACATGTTCCTCATAGTATTTTTAAATCAAATTTGATTAAAATATTTTGACAAGATCAAGGATAGTCTTGTAAATATTAAATACACAAATGGTGTATAATGCAATAACAGAAAGTTGAGAGGTTACCTTGTCATGTGAGTTAATTACAGGTAAAATCCCTTATTTAGCACATTGTTAAATAAGAAGCCTGGAATATTGGGCCTTCCTGCAAGCAAGTACAGCCAAAAAAAAATTATCAGTTATGATATTTTGAATGATTTATTGATTGAAGGATTGAAAACCTTTAATATTTACTCCTTGACTAACCTCCCCTAGGTCAGTACTGTGGAAGATACACATTTACATAAGAAACCTTTTCCACTCTAGTCCATTAGAATGCCAAACATTTTTAGTGTAGGTGAGAGATGTCCACAAATGAAGTGTATCATGCGGATAAGTGCTGGAGTGTGAAGCAAAATATTCAACATGTGTGTGGTGTGGACACCTAACTGATAGATCAGATCCCAGTCCTGAAAAGACTGGACTGGCTGGCCCAGTGCACAGGAGTGGTATGTCAGTCCTCACTGCGAATAACCTTGTTATAGGATTCCTATTTGTATAACTCATAATTGATCCAGCTCAATAATCACATATAGAAAACAAGTTAATCTACCTCAGTTTTGCACAGAACAATGTTTCTATTATCACGAATTCTCTGTAGAAAACGTTTAAGCAGACGTTTAGATAAGCAGGCAGAAGCTAAGCACTAGGCTTAGAAAAACTGATGTGAATAAGGCTGGGGGTGTGGCTCTCTGATAGCCCTTGCCAAGTATGCTCAAGGCTCTAAGTGGAGTTCCCAGTGCTGCAAAGACTGAATGAACGATATCCTCACCATCTTCCTTCCACTTCAGCATGGGAGTCCATTGCCAGGCCCTCAGCTGGTGATGTGGGAAGCCAAGGTGTGTTGTGAGTCTTAATGTACAGGTGGGAGAGAATCCTAGAGGTACTGCCCCTGGCCAAGCTGACCTCCTCCACATTTATGCTTGCAAGAAATTTTTTATTTCATTTTCTTAAGTACCTAAACAGTCACTGAAAAACACATTTGTGTTAAGCCTCATCTTAAAAACAAAACAAAAGCAAAGTCTTAGTGCCCTGATTCCCACCCCTGGCTGGCCCCGCCCGAGGTCGCTTAGGGAGGAGGCCTGGAAATGTGCCTTCACTGGCTGTCCTGGAAAGCCGATGTGGTACACTCACTTTCAGCGTTAGGCTTATTCTAATTAATGCTGCTTCTTTGTAAACTCTAAGCAATATGAGGTACAATTTAATAGTTTAACTTTTTTGCTTGTTAGGTAATTGTACATTTGTAACTTTTTTTGAGCAAAATGAATTTAAGGTAAACAGATTTAATCAAAATTGAAAATAATTCAAACAACTGTATTATCAATGAGCAACCCAGTCATTGTGTGGCTCTTTGTCCTACTATCCAGTAAGAACAACTACAAAACAGTAGTCATTTAGTGATTATTAAGCCACTATTCAGTATTTTTAGTACTTGAAAGAGATACAGGATACAGGGTGGTTTTATCCTCATCTCAAAAGATAAAGACAAATAGAGGTGTGCAACAAGAAAGCTGGATACAATAATATAGTAACAGAGAACTAAGATTTAAGTAAGAATATAAAGTTAAAAAGCGTAAACCACGTGCTCATCATGTGCAAGGTCTTAGGTTCTTGCCCAGGACCCCCTCGCACACACCTACACACACGTGTGTATGTGTACATGTACATGAATTTGCTTTAAGTATTTAAAATAAAAAACTGTGAAGTTAGTCTGTAGCTGGAACAGTTTTAGTGGAGTTACGGCCTTAGTGAATAGTTGTGTTGGTGGATTTCGAACGGAATAATATTCCTGGGTATGATGTACACAAAATAAAGTTATCTTGAGGCATTAAGTTCCCTCGAGGCAATGTTAGCTCAATGTCTGTTTCTTGAAACCAGAACTCCAGCTAAACGTGTTTACGAACACCGTGGGCTGTGTCAGTGTTTGTGGCTTGTGTAGAACAGGAAATGCCCGTTACACTTTTGTTTCAGTAAAATTCTTTGAATTTACAAACAACTGATAACACAGATGTTCTGTAGAAAGCCAGAAAATTACACATTTAGTAGAGATGTTGCTATAAATTCTTTCATCTGGTAACTTGGCTTTTGTGGCCAGGGACACTGGGGGGTGTGGCTTCTTTATTTCCCTACTTTGTCCTGTCTTCCTGTGAAACAAGAGCCCTTGTTTTAGGCATATGCACACACATTCCTGCAACTTTTCCTAGTCCTACAATGTATTTAGGATGTTCTCACCCTTAAAGTAAGTCTTTCACTCTATTGCCTTCTGTCTCTTTCGTCTTCTAAGTAAGGATCTAAGTAACTGACAGTGTAGAATGGAAAAGAGGCCATAAGTCAGTGGAGCTGAGTGTTGAGTGTAAATCCCTCCAACTTCAGACATGTGCTGGAGCATAGCTCAGTGGGAGAGCACTTGCCTAGCATGTTCAGGGCTCAGGATTTGAAGGCCAGCACCATAAAGCAAAGAAACAAATACTCCAGGCATCCTACCTGCCCAATTTCTAAGAGCTCCTCCAGCTCCAGTCTTCTTCTGGGATACATTTGTATGTATTTCTCCCTTAGTATCTGCAGGGAATTTAGTCCTTTTATTGCAAAGTATTATTCCATTGCCTGGCTGTGCCACAGTTTGTGTATTAGTTTATCAGTTGAACATTTGAGTTGTTCTTAGCTTTGGGGAATTATGGATGAAAGATAAGAAAGAAACAGTCATGTACAGATTTTTGTGTGAATATAATGTTCAATACCTAGGAATGAGATTGCTGAGTTATGTGCTGAAGTGTATAAAATTTTGATGGAGAATTTATTGATCAGTTTGAGGAGAATGGACATCTTAATAGTGTACAGTTATGATTCATGAACATGATGTAATTTTCCATTTATTTTAATTTTTTTTTTTTTTTTTGGTACCGGGGATCGAACTCATGACCTTGCACTTGCCAGGCAGGCACTTAAGCCACTGAGCTAAATCCCCGGCCCCATTTATTTAAATCTTATTTGATTTCTTTGGTGTTTTTTCTGTATAGGTGTAAACACCCCCCCATTTATTCCGTTCACCCGGGATTTGTCTTCGTGTGGCTATACAAATTGTCTTGCAATCTAGTTTTTTGAGTGTATCTAACTTTAGTGGGCCAGGTGTGATGGCACACACCTGAAATCTCAGCACTTGGGAGGCTGAGGCAGAAGGATTACTGTGAGTTCAAGTGTAGCTTGGTCTACAGAGTGAGTTCATTGATAGCCTGGGCTACATAGTGAGACTCTGTCTCAAAAAAAAAAAGTTAGTGGAAATTTTGTAATGTGCATTTAAATATTGCTTCTTTTATTGAATTCTTTACTTTGGAAACACCAGTTATCTTTACATTGGGTCACACTTGTCCTCCATAGTTTTTCCTATTGTTTTATCTTTTGTCATTTTCACTGAACTATTTGAAGCTTTCTCCTGTATTAAGAGGTCACTGTTTCACTATGAATAAGCTGTTTCCAAATATTTTGGGTGCAATAATGATATTTGTTTCTAAGTTTGTTTCATTAGTTCTATATTCTCTCATTCTTAATTTTTTAAAAAAAACTGATTTTATGAATTCATGTTTTAAACTTGGAGCACTTGTGGAAAATTTCTTCATTGCTTTGGTTACATTTTCTTCTTTTTTGGGTTCTTTGTTAAGTGTCTTTCTTGTTAAGTTTTTTTCCTTGTAATTTATTTGTAAGGTTATCTGGCAATTTTTTTTTCACACTGCGAGCATTTGGGCATCTCCAGTCAGGCCACCTTTTTGCTTTAATTTTCTGTGGGTACCTTCTAGTCTGTTTCTCACAGTAATTCTGAACCACCTTTGTATTACTCACTGATCTGTAGTTGGAGGGCAGACAATTTCAGTTTACACCTATCTTTTTCTGTATCTCAGGAAAGTCTAATGCATGTAAATTTCAGAGTTGGAATCTTACTAATTAATGATGAAATTATTTTGTTTCCAGTATCAAGCATTACAGTTTAATAAACTGATTTTTCTGTCATTTGGTTGAGGGAATTAGATGATTTTGTAAAAAAAAATATTTTCAATGGGATTAAGGCCTTGGTGCAGTGCTACAGTGATGGATATAGGGTTGAATAATATTCCTCCAGCATAAGATACATCCAAATTAGATTATCTTTGGCCCTGTTAGAAGTGATGAAGGAGGGTGAGGGAAGAGTTCAGCTCAGCAAGATGTACCTAAATAGTCTCATATTCTCTCTCTCTCCCTCCTTCAACCCTCTTCACCCCCATCACACCCAGGACCCTGAGCATAGAAGGCAGCTGATCTGCCAGTGCCCCACACCTTCAGCTCAAAAATGCAACATGTTTTTAAAAATCAGTTCTTTATTTTTTAAAAGATAGGGTCTTATGTTGCCCATGTTGGCTTCAAACTCCTGAGTTTAGTGATTCATCTGCCTCTGTGTCTTGAGTACTGGGACTGCAGACATGCGAGGTCATGCTTGGTGGTTCTCAATTTTAAAATATTGTTAGAAATCAGTGGTAAGAAATGTTCTACCTCACGGAGTGCATCCTCTTGCCAAGGGGCACCTATAAGGGACCTTTACCTATTCACCAGTCAGTTGTGACACTTCCTTCCCCAGAGTCTGTCTTGTTAGTCCTTTCCCATGCCTGAAAGGAAAAGGAGTAGGATTATTAGTCCACGAATTCTCTTCAGACTTATAGAATTTTCAGGCTCTTGACATCAGGACAATCAAGAAGAGGCCGCACTGGGTCAGGAACTGTGGCCATATTGTGGATACCTCTGCCCCAGATTCTGCCCTGGGTGTCAGTATTTTGAGAGTAAGAACATGTGTACAGGGCCATTCCTAATTTATTTGCTACTATGCAATTTGGTGAACCATAGCTAGGCAGGTTTACCTTGCAGGTTTCTGAGTGTTATTTCCTTTTGTTTTCCTCTGATTTCTCTTTGTTTCCTAAACATGAGTACTCACTGAACTGCTGGCTTTTGCTGTGTCTTCCCTGTGTTATTTCTCAGAGATTTACACTGCTCCTATGTTAATTATTACCTCTCTTTATAATTAACCGTGACATAATCCTGGACTCCGATTCTGGAATTTGAATGAATATTTTCAATTCATACATTTCAATTCATATATTGGCTAGGTCTACTTTAACAAAGTTCCTCAAACTGGTAGCCTAAACAACTGAAATGTATTGTTCATGTAGTTCAATTTCAATTAAAGTTGGGCATGGTGGCACATGTGTGTAATGCCAGCTACTCAGGAGGCTGAGGCAAGCAATCTCAAATTCAAGGCCAGTCTAGGCAACATAGTGAGAGCCTCTCTTCCTCCCAAAAAAGAATTCTGAAATCAAGTGGCTAATAGGACAAGTTCCTTCTGAGGGTTGTGAGGAAAGGATCAGTTTGAGATCTCCTGCCTTACCTTCTCTATGTCTGTCCTTATTGTTATATCATCTTCCTTCTGCAGGCATGTCTGGGCAGATTTCTCCTCTTATAAAGACAGAGTTATACTGCATTAGGATCCACCCTAAAGGCTTCATTTTTGATTCTATAAGGACGCTCTCTCCCAGTCAGTTTTTGTTCTGCAGTACTGGAAGTTAGGACTGAATCAACAAATTTTAATGGGACAGTTCACTCTGTGACAGTTGGCTATGCATCGTGCTGCAGATGTCCCCTGCTACGTGTCAGGCACAGATCTAGTTGCTGGCAATAGAGATATAATGGAGCTCAGTAACTTCCCTCTTGTTTAGTGCGAAAGATAAAGATTAATGAGCAGGCATTTGCAATATTATGTAACGTGCTCCCACAGATATGAGATTATTACAAGGACACCTCAGTGCAACACCTGTTCCTGACCTGGTTGACTAAGGGCTGGCATGTCAGAGGAAGGGACGCTTATGCAGTACCTTTCCTAATAGGGGGCAGTCCCACAAAATTGCTTGCCTTGCTTCTGCATCTAGCCCTCAGTCACCCAACACTGGACCCCACCACCAAGTTCATCTTTCAAAAGCACCTCTAAAGTTAAGTGAGCATCACAACTAAAATATGTCTGTCTCATTGGTCAGACTCAGTTGGAATTAACCTGATGGGCCATGCACATATGTTGTCCAGAGGCCTCTAATTCTTCATTAAGTTCCTCTATTAAGGGATAACGAGGCATTGGAAATTGAGTTGAAGTAATGGTGAAGCAAGGAATGGAAGAGATAGATACTTATTTTGAGGTCCTGCTTGACATAAAACACCTGATTGGAGGCTAAGCCCTTGGCTGTTGATCCAGTGAGTGTGTTCATATTTACTTCTCTGTCATTATTACTGGGAGGTGGGCAACATCCATTTTACATAAATTCACTGCACACCAGTCAAAACAATGTAAGTTCCTGGAAATAGTGTAATGACAATGAAAGTGCTAGTCCATACTATGTTCTCTGTGTTTATATAATGTGGCATCTGTATCAAAGAGGGAGTAGCACATGAGTATTCTGAATATAAAATATGTAAATGTCACTAGAAAGTTTTATACGATGCTCCAAGGCATACCTGGCTTATTAGGCATCCTGAACTTACGAATCAGACTTGATGTAGACAAAAATGAAGACTTGTTTCTCCTGAGCGCAGGAAGGGTAGAGAGCACGTGGAAGGGCTCAGCTGTTAGGGCTCCGGTTTTATTTGAAGGGGCAATGGAGGGGGATCTCTGTCCAAGTCCCTATGGCAGCCTATATAGTTTCTCAAATCCAGGCTCCTCCTTCATTTTGGGCCACCGCCATTTGCTGTTTCAGGGTTCTCCTTGCTCCCTGTGGTGACGAGCTTCTCCCTGGGACTTGGGGGAGGCTGTGAGGAAATATAAGACAGATTAACAAAGAAGCCTAGTCTGTTTTCAGTGCTTTGTTCAGATGCCGCCATGTTTCTGGGAAAGGGCATCAAAACGGGCTTCCGGGAGCAGGGAAAAGTGTTTTACAGCTCCTGAAAAAGAGACGAACAAAATTGCCTTTCACTGGCCTAGAGGAAGGTGCAGAAAAATGTAGTATCTAGGTCGACTTCTACGTATTTACCCATAAAAACAACAAATCAGAAGTTTCTCACCCAGAGATGCCTTGCTTACCTTTGGACTTCTTTGTGTGTGAGGCACGACCTCCTCTCACTGGTGTCACCATTGTAGGTTGCACAGTCTGTACTGGCAGGCAGAGTGCCTTGATTTGTGACAACACCATTTGAAAAGCAGAAAGCTAGGTGTGTAATGCGTTTGTCATTTGACTTAATAAGTTTTGTTTGCCTAAATAACAAGGCAGTGTACTAGATATAGTAGGTATTTTCTCTCACACAGATGCTTGAGGCCTTGAAGCTTATTTGACACCCCAAATAAGACGTTATTCTAGGTATGCATGCTGTCTCAGACATGTGCCCCACATTTCACATCTCTTTTGAGTCCTTCTGAATCATCAGTTCGGTCTTTTTCATATCAGTTACACCTTCTCTTTCTGATCTTCTTGATGTGAGGTGTTACTTTATTTTTGATGACCTTCATTAATTGCACCTGTATTGCGTATTTCATTTCTATTCCTTATGTTGTGGGTGTTGTCTCAAAGGTGATTTATGTACTGTTAATAAAAGAGGTTGACAACCTAGCCCATAATCATAATTTCACCCAAACAGTAACTATCCATTTCTTTCCCTCTGAGTGATTCTAGTTGTCAGTCAGGTCTGGGAGCCACTCACATTAAGAGATACCGAATAAAGAAAAACTGTATATAACCTCTTTGTATTTCCCTGGTATGTATGGTAATGTCTCCTCTTTGAGTCTCTTTTTCATTGTCTAGCTAATGATTTTGTCAATTTTATATTTTCATAAAACCAACTCTTGTTTTTCTAGTCTGTTTCATTTATTGTTGCTGTGGTCTATGTTGTTTCCTTCCTTCTGCTAACTTGGGATTTAGTGTCTTTTCTTTTTCTAGTTCCTTAAAGTATAATGTTAGATTTTTTATTTTAGATATTTCTTCCTTTCCAATGTAAGCATTTATTACTGTAAACTTCCTTCTTCATACTGCTATATCCTGTACGTTTTATAAATTGTGTTTCTACATTTGTCTGAGAGTACTTTCAAATTTCCCTTTTGATTTATTCTTTGTCCTACTAGTTATTCAAGAACATTGTTTACTTATCATGTATTTCTTTATTTTCCAGTTTTCTTATGATTACTGCTTTTTAGACTCATACCAATGTGATTGGAAAAGATATTCAGTATGAGTTTTAAATGTCTTAACCCTTGTTTTGTGGCCTCTTATATGACTTATACTAGAGCATGTTGTACATGCAGCTGTTGTTGAGAGTGTTCTACCTGTCTGCTAAGTGTATTTAGTATAAAATGTACTTCAAGTTCTGTGTTTTCATATTCATTTTCTGCCTGAATCCATTGTTGAAAGTGGAGCATTGTAGTCCCCTCCTATTATTGTGTTGCAGTCTCTCTGTTTCTCTTCAGACCTGTTAGTGTTTGCTCTATATAGTTAGGTGCTCTGATATTAAGTGCATAACCCTGTATAATCATTACATCTTTTTTATGAATCGACTCATTCATCATTACATGATCACTTTGTCTCTTTCACAGCTTTTATCATAATGTTTACTTTGTCTGATGTGAGAGCATGATTTTTATTTTTTGGGGTGGTGAAATCCTGCCTCTTATATAATCTGTGAACGCCTTCTCCCCATTTCCCAGCAAGTTATAGGAAACTTACGTCTTATCAACTCAATTGGGAGGAGAAGCCTTTTAGTCACCCACGTTCTCTGACTACATTGCCATCCCTTGAGTATCCAGGGTCCCATTAGATCTGTGTCTTCTTCTTCTGCACCTGTGTGAAGATACGTGTTGTAGTGATTACTTCATTTTCTAGAGCTTTTCTATAATAGGGAGCATTTAGAAGTCTTTACTACCCTTGCTCTCTACTGGGGTAAAAAACAAAACAAACAAAAAAACTCTCTGGTTGTCCAGAACCTTATCAGCCATGTGTCCCAAGTTACCACCAGGTGACAAGGCCTGACCCTTCATGCTTTCAGTCCCTGTCATCCTACTTTGTGCCTGCTCAGGGCTTATTACCCCCCTCTCTGTGGTCTGCATCAAGGGCTTTCCCTATAACTTTCCCCGCTCCAAGCCTAAAACATGTATTTCTGCTTTAGGAGACATGAAACCTCTTGTTTTTACCTCAAATTCTTCTGTATGGCTAAGTGCACAAACTTTGTAATGCAAAAACTAGGATAAATCTTTCTGCTTGTTTGTCTTCTGCTGTTCTGTTCGGTTCCCTGAGAATGGGCCAACCCAGTGTGTTAGAGAGAAATGGCAAAAAAGGGGGAAGGTGATAAAAGACGTATATGGAAGAAATGTAAGCTAATATGAAACATCCAACAAAATGTGAACTTCTGTGTGGTAGGTGAATAGATATGTATTCTTGCTTCTGTAATCTGTGTATAAGATATGTACCTATTATCTATATATATTTAGCAGCGCAGACATATACACATTTAGTAATTGCTAACAAACTTGAAAATTTGTCACTTGAAATCATTTTTCTAGGTTCACTTGCAGTAAATCAGAATTTGTAATGTACTAAAATAAAAAAAGTAAAATTATTTTGCTGACATGTGCATATTAAATGAGTGTTATCATTTGAAGATATGGACACCTATTTTGAAGAAAGTAAGACACATTATGATAGCCATTGTTGATTTTCCTATTGTTTGCTTTTGAAGACCTGTAATGCTTTCATTCTTTTGTTTTGATTGGTTTTATGCTATTTTGTTTTGTATGAATTCATTGTGTGTGAAGATATCGACAGCTATTTTGAAGATAACAAGAGACATTATGGTAGTCACTGTTGATTTCCTGTTGTCTTGTTTTGAAGTTTTGTGTTACTTGCATTGTTCTGTTCTGATCTGCTTTGTTCTGTTTTGTTTTATTTTATTCTCTTGAAAATAAAAAAAATGAGTGTTACCTCAAAGGTAGTTACCTCACAGTACTCTGTTTAATCCACTAGTATCACATCCTTAATATTTCTGGATTTGTTCCTTTGGAATTGTGCTCATTTTATAAAACAGAAGGTAAAAATGCCAGTAGTAAATTCTTCTATCATTAAATTGAGCTTCCGTCCACCTGCTGCCACCCCACTGATAAAATTATGGCTCAGCTTGATCCATTTATCTTCAAAACCATTCTGTTTTTTTTTTTTTAATCAGTACGTGTTTGTAGTAGACATGTTTCCATTCCTTGTGGGGATCTGGTACATGTAACTAGCACATCTTAATTCCTTGTTCTCATCCCTTTTCTCTCCCTTCCCTAGGCTCGCTATCCATTTCCTCATCCCGGCTTCTTTGGTACATGTTTGCAGTGCATCATGTTTCCATTCCTTGTGTGGAGCTGGGGCAGATATGTAACACATCTTAATTCCTTTTTTCATCCCCTTGCCCTCTACTCACCGCATCTCTTGATCCTCTTCTAACCATGACAAAGATCTTCTCCCTATTTCCTATCCTCTATCTTTTATTTTGTTCTTTGTTTATACTTTGGGTTTCTCATATAAGGGAAATAGTGCAATATTTAAGGTTTTGTGTCTAATTTTTTCACTTAACCATATGATCTCAAGGTGCATCCATTTTCCTAGAAATAACTCAGTTTATCTTTCTTTATGGCAGAGTAGTACTCCATTGTGTATAAGTACCACATTTTTGTAATTCATTCATCTGTTGATACAGGCTGCTTCCAAATTTAGCTTTTTGAACTGTGCAGCTATAAACATGGGTATACATGCATCACTGAAATATGACATCTTTAACTTGTTCATAATGATACCTAGAAGGGAAATAGAGGACTCAAATGGAATTTTTACTTTCACTTTTTTGAGGAACCTCAATACAGATTTCCATAGTGGTCTTAGAAGTTTACATGAACTTGATTTTTATAGATAATGGAGATTTTCCTCTCATAAATTCATTTACATGAAATTCTAAAAAAACTTAGAAATTAGTTTATACAGAAAAGCTGAAAGATTGTTTTGAAAAACAGCATCACTGAAGAAGTGTACAATTGCTAAAGTGATTACTCTGAGGGAAACTACTTCTATTTGAATGAATACATATTGCTAGATTTATTTAAACACAGTTTGGGACAGTTTTGCCATCCAGGGATTATGCAAGTTTGGAAGACAATTTTGCTTGTCTCAGTGGGTGAGGATGAATTCCTGACCTCTAGTAAATAGAGTCAGGGTTGTTTCCACACATCATGCACAAATAAGAATCAGCTGGCCCAAAATGTCAGTACTGTGAGGATGGAGAAATCCTGTTTTAAACAAATTATTACCTCATTTTACTCACACTTCAAGGTTTCTGATCTTTCTAAGTCATTGGGAAGGAATGAATAAAACACCAAAATTTTTGGTTAGTACTCAAGGCCTCTTTGAGACTTTTTTTTTCTGCTTAAATGACTAGGATGGGGTGGGAGGATAACTCACGTCAAGGTGGAATCAGATGGAGCATAAATACTAGGAAGTGCACGGTTTCATATTGAGGTTGTAATTTGCCTACCAATCTTAGAATTTTTAGCTTGAAGATTTTTTCTTCCCCAAAAGTAGGGGCTAAGATCTCCTCTGACTTCTGATTTTCCAAAGTCAGAACCCTTGCACTATAGGACCTTTACCCAGGAGCAGGAAAGATTCTTCCCATCACCCAGGACCAGCCCCTGTCTTGTCCTGGTGTCTTCTCAGGAGCCACCCTGGGTTGCCTTTTCCTTTTGTTCTCCACAGTGCTTTTGCTGTCTGTCCCAGAAACACTTTCTGCATTTCTTCTTGACATTCATATGGTAGTTAACCCTCTCTTTTCTCTTCTAAACTTGAGTCATAGTTGGAAAGGCTTTTCCCATAGCAAAGTTATAAAAGTGTACTAGCATGTTGCGATCTAATAGTTGTATTTTTTAAATTTAAATTCTTGATCTACGTGGAGTTCATCTTGCTTATGATATAATATTTGGATTCAGCTCCCCCCCAAGATGTCTGTAAAGTTGTGCTACACTGTTGATTAACTAACTACCAGTGACTCAGTGCTCACTGAATTGAAATGCCATCTTTATCATGTTCCATTGTCTTGTTTATTTACTTATATAAACTGTCTTTATAATGCTAAAGAAAAGTCTCAATTTTTCCTGTGGCAAACCTAGATTTTCAAATTATGGTAATATGTGCATAATGTAAAATTTACCCACTTTTAAAGCATTTTAAAAGTAAAATCTAGTGGCATTAAGAACATTTACATTGTAGTCTTTATCACATACATCTCTACAACTTTTTCATCTTCCCACCATGTGGATTTGAATCAAATACACTGTTTATTAACTATACCCATCCATTTGTATGATGTGCCCTGATTGCAGAGATGTTAAAGTGTGGGAAAGCATACATGTTAAGTTATTAAAATGCCTTTCCAAATTCCCAAATGTATTTTTATATTTCTGGTTATTCTCTTTCATCACTTTATAACATCTTTGAATATAAAATAGTCTCTCCTCACTGATCATCTTTCAGAGAGGACTTCTTTTTCCAGTTATTTTTTTCAACCCGGCCAGATAAACTAAGCAGCTTCCACTTGGCTCTTGTGTGTTATTCTGGTTTTTCTGTCTGTGTACCACTTGCACACAGAAGGCGTTAGTGGGTCTAAGGATGAGCTCTGAGTCCAGAGACAGTGACATTGTTTGCAGTTTGTGTATCTTGCAAGAATTTCTTTTCTTGGTTTTTTCCTTCAGCATTGCCATGGTATGTGGAGTCCATTCCTGACTTGTTTTCTCCGTAACAGGAAGATACTCTCAAAACATTTCTTACAATCATTTAAACCTTTTGTATCTTGTATATAGAATGTTGTTGTTTTTCAGTGCAGTTAGCAGTATAGCTAGAAAGATGGAGAATCTGAAATATTTTCAATGGCATCTCTTTTTAATATGGTCCACTAATGTGTTTACATTTAGTGGAAGTTTCTTGCCCTGCCAATTTTTCTTATTAAATTTTTAGCATTTTAAGTATTGTATTACTAAAAGCTTGTCTTTATTTGTATTTATAGATCATAAGCTGCATGCTATTTTGTTTTACCGAAGACTCCATTAGAAGAGCCAATAAATCTTGTGAAAATGGCCTTTAGTGAACTGACGTCAAGGACTGTGCGTTTTTATGATAATTGGATGAAAGATGCTGGTAAGTAACTAAATTTCTTAATCAAGGTTCATCTTTATTCTTTATGTCATATTTTGACATGAAGAAGATTTCATTGAAACAGAATGAGAAACTTCGCAATTTCACACTCCCTTATTACTAAATAACAATGGTTTCAGTACACATGTGTACATAGATAGAGCTACAAAGATATGTATTATAAAGTTTATATAATGAAAATAGCCTAAATATGCAGTGAAGAAAACTGGTTAGTAAGTAATGGAACATTCCAATTTAGTGACCATTAAAAATGATTTTGCAGTAACAGTGCTCTTTGATTTTGTCTTAATGCTCCTAAGGAAAACGAGGGTTACTGCCAACCACAATTTTGTCCATTGTGATTCTTGCCTGGGAGAGCTGCAGCCCTCAGAGGGATATCAGAAAGAATAGAGAGTGTTTTCTAGAACACCCTTGAGTGATTCTAAGATGCCTGCCTTCTTGCCTTGCCCATTAAAAATATCATTGTTTTAGAATAACATTTAATGCTATAGCAAAACTTTTAAAATATGTTGAAATAAAGTAGGTTATAAAGCATCATATGTATTTGTTTTATGGAAGTTAGCATTTATTTCTGAGTGGTAATATTAGCCTTGTTTCTTTGTTCAAGGTAAGTGTTTGTGTATTATTTGATTTTCTTTGTTTTGGTTTTTAGTTTATTGTTGTTTTATTTGAGCCCTGAAATTTGAGCCAGGGCCTTGCGCATGCCAAGCACATGTTCTATCACTGAGCTATGCTCTCAGTAATTTTATTTACTTATCTATGACAGTCTGTGTTTTCTTAAGCCATAGCTAGTGTATCTTTTTTTTGTAACTCTTAAGAAGGTTTTAACATAGAGTATATGTAAAAAGTATTTTTAAATAGACAGGAATCCTACTGTATTTAGAGCTTACATGGACCCTTAGGTATCATTGAATATCTTAATATTTTACTTTATAATAAAGAAATTTAGACTCAGAGATGCGAACTTTCATGATGACTAGATGGAAGAAAAGATGAGAACCCATATTTTCTTATTATGATTAGTATTCTTATGTTTAACATATATTTTCAGGTTATACATAGTCACCACCATCTTCACCGTGTTAGATTGTTTCTTACCCATTAGCCATAATCTCATGTCCACCAAATTCAGGAGGAAAATAAAAGTCACTTCTTGTTATGTAACTGTTAAATTATATTCCAGTTTACAATGATATCTGCAGAAGCACCCTGTTTGAAGGTTGACATGCTTCTCAGGAGACTGCCAAAGATGAACTGTATTTCACTAAGCTGTGTCCCAATAGTTTTATCCTTGAGAATTGCTAATGACCTTTTTTAGCATCCTATAAATAAGCTTTACTTTGGTGGGGAGAGAAAGGGACTTTTTACATATTACCTTATTTTTTTCCCTATGTTTTTCAACTTATATAAAGACTATATAGATTTCTTTAAAGGTCATCTTTCTCTAAAGGTTTACAGGAGTCCTCATAAATTCAGTATTTAAATGCTCATATATTAATTGCTTAATTTAAATACTGATATTTAAAATCTGCTTTTCAGGGTAAAAATATATCTTGCTCACTCAACTTACTGAAAAGCCAGATAGACTTAGATAATGGTGAATTCTACTTCCACTTTTAACCATAGATCAGCTTTTTACTTTTCACTAGCAATTGTTTGATTGAAAAGCTGAATAATCCTAGATGAGAGATAGGAATGACAAGGAGTGTGAGGTGGTTAAGATCGAGAGTGGAGTCCTGGATAGCTTGGCAAACAGGGCAGTGAAGATGTGCCCCCAAAGACAGGCGAGGAGGAAGAAGGGGGCACCACATGTCTGCGGTTATGCTAACTGTAACTTTGCGAGAGGACAGAGGGCGTGGTGACGTGGAAGAAGAAGAGACATTTAAGGTCCTATACTGCTATAGTCTAACTAGGGAATCTTGAGCTAATTATGTATAGCCTGTGAGTCTCAGTTTCTTAGACAGTACAACAAAGTGAGAACAGCTCCTACCAGCCACTAGATACTATGCAGATAGTGCTGTGTGGATCTGGGAAGTATCCCAACACAAATGGTAGTGGTGATTGTCACAGATAATAGAAGATTTCATCTTTAAACACTTTCAATATAGCATATCACTTTAAAACTTGTTTCCTTTACTTTTTTAAATTTCATGGTCTAGCAGCTTCAGAGGTTTTATGCTGATATATGTAACTTTATGAAAACCCAGCAGGGTATAGCAGCAGTTTTTTCCTTCTAAGTAGGGTGGTGTTGATCTCTTGGAATCATATTTAATCTTTTCTGGACCTCTGGGTCCAGTTTTGCTTTGCTTCTCCTGGGAAGGTCTAAATCCATGATCAAAGGCTGAGAATTTCAAGTGTATTCCTGGCTTTGGTGCTAATCTTGCACAGCTTTGAGAGAAGCTATTCACTGATTTTCTGATTACTGGATAAGTAGGGGTCATGCACAGTTTATCTCATGTGGAAAAATCCATGACCATAAACCTGTAAAAAAGGGCTTAATTAATACTTAAGATATAAGAGGATTGGTTCATAGATACAAGGTGCCAGGTTTTGAAATAATGCTATAATAGTATTTTGGACTATGGAGAAGTTAAAAATGTTTTAATGATTAAAAGCAATTCTGTCTCTGCCTTCTCTGTCTCTCTGCCTCTGTCTCTGTTGGTCACTCGCTCTCTGTCTCTGTCTCTCTGTCTCTGTCTCTCTGTCTCTGTTGGTCACTCGCTCTCTGTCTCTGTCTCTCTGTCTCTGTCTCTCTGTCTCTGTCTCTCTGTTTCTGTCTGTCTCTGTCTCTCTCTCTCTCTCTCTCTCTCTCTCTATATATATATATATATATATGGCAGTATTTATAAGTACTCCCAAAGATGACTGTAAACTATATAAACTTCAAACATATACCAAAAAAATACAGGAATACTAATCAGTTACAAAGAAAGATAAACGCGAAGCTTTTATAGGTAAATGGATGCAACTACAGACCATACTAACAAGTAAAATAAATCAGATTTGGACATGTAAATATCATATTGTGTCCCTAGTGTAAAAAGCTGAAAAGCTGAAAGAATAAAGAAGATCCAAAAGGTACAATAGACATTGTGAAAGAGAAAGAAACTGCCCAAAAGAAAAAACAACCAGGATGGAGGAAAGGAGAAAACAAGGAAGGGGGGGAGGGGGGGAATATATATATATATGTATGTATATATATATATATATATATATATATATACACACACATATATATACACACACACATATATATATATACACACACATATATATACACACATATATATATGTATATGTATACACACACACACACACACACACACACACAAAATAGTTAACATAATTGTACTACTCATTCTATTCGTTGAAAGGAACAGTTAGTGCTTATATTGCTTGATAATTTTGCATGCCTACATATGGTAACCTGAATAATTATTTTCACGACAATAATATGCAATATAATAACCATTGTTAATTTCCTATCATATTGTTATAAAATTCTGTTTCTTTTTTCTCTTTATTGTCTTTAAAATAAAAAAAAACATAATTGAGCATTTCTCTTTGTACTGGGACAGCAGTAATGACTTTCCAGAAGATTTAGTTGCAGTCTTTCCTTTGAGGAAATAGAACACGCCATGTTGAACCTTTAATGCTTTAAACGGTGCTTGCAGTTTCCTTTTCTGTCCAGCTTCTTTTATTGCCACATGGGATCTTAAATATTTACTCTTTGATCTAGTGCATGCTACATAAGCAGAGAACACTGTCTTATTAGTAGTTGTTAGAAATCTTATTAATACTCTACACATGCAGCATTGTGCTTCCCCAGTCCTCTCCTGGGGAACACCTAGAGAAGAATAATTAAGCTAATGATGAATTGGAATTTTGGCCATCTCAGGCATACAGCCTCTCAGCCTGCCTTCTCAGCCTCTGCTTTCATCTTTGCTGCACATACACACTTAAACCACTTTGGATGCCAAGTAGAAGACATATGAAACGCTCCCTCCCTCATTAGTGTTTCATCTCTGGGGAAAACAGGGAGCACTCACCTCTAAGGTAATGAGATTTGTGGAATTACAAAATGAGGAAGAGTTGACTTTCAATGTCATGGGGCTGTCTACTCTATAAAACCCATGTCCAGTTGTTGTGCGCCCCTGACCCGTAGGCAGCTCATGGAGAGAAGTCTGCTACCTCACATGAAGTGGACAACCCGTTCCAGAGAGGTGTAAATGCTGCAGAGAGAGAAGGTGGGAAAAGTGAACAACAGCCCCAGTCTGGAACATCATGCTAAAGCTTTGAATTTTACTTGCTCAGTGAGGCAGAGCTAATGTAGATTGGATCAAGAGGCAGGGAGAAAACACCTAAAAGTCTACTGCAGAGCTCCTAGTGAGGATTCCAGCACCTTGAATACAGGTGAGGGGAACTTGGTCACACACCAGAGCCCTGGTTCTTAACCCTAATAATTCATCAGGTCATCTAAGCAATAAGAATAGAAATTGTATGTTGTCCAATTCTTAGTATATCCATGGGGTACAAAGTGATGATTCATTGAATGTATACATTGTAGAATGATTAAACCAAACTCATTGACATGCCTCTCATTTCAAATTCTGACCTTTTTTGTGAACAGAACATCTGAAATTTGCATTTCTAGCAATCTTATATAATATACTATTAATTGCAGTTGCCATGTCATGCAATAAAGGTAAAAAAAAAATTCCTTCTACCTAAAACTTGATGTCCTTAGACTGTCTCCTCCTTTCCATTCCCCAACTACTTCTGCAGCCACCTTTATATGCTGCTTCAGTGAGTTCTATTGTTTTAGATTTTACATATAGGTGAGATCATATGATATCAGCCTCCTGATTAGTTGGGCCTATAAACACATACCACCACCACCAAACACACACACACACACACACACACACACACACACACACATTTTCTTTATCTGCTGATTGACATCTGATTCATTTTATGCCTTGGCTATTGTGAAGTATGCTTCAGTTAACCTGAGAATATAGGTATCTCTTCAGAGTACTTTGATTTACTTTGGATATATATCTAGAGATGAGACTACTGGACCATATTGCAGTTCTTTGGAACCTCCATACAGTTTTCCATAGTGGCTGTACTCACCTACATTTCCACCACAACTGTAGAAGGCCCCCTTTCTCTTCCCATCTTCTCCAGCTCTTACTATTTTTCATCCTTTTGATAATATCCATTTCACTAGTGTGAGGTGATAGCTCCTTATAGCTTTGAGTCACATTTCCCTGGCAGTTAGTGATGCTGAGCATTTTTCATATGTCTCTTGGCCATTCATATGTCTTCTTTTGAGAAATATGTATTCAAGTCCTTTTTCCATTTTTTTACTGCAGAATTTTAAAAAATGTAGATGCCTGATCCACTCCCTTGGATTCTGAATCAGTGGGAACAAGACCACTTTTTGCCTCCTGACTTTGAAACATTCTGGATATAATTTTGCTGTGCAGACAGGGTTGAGATTACTGGAACAACAGCCGCAAGCTTCCTCAAGCTTATTGAGCACTCAAGCTTTTTGCATGTGATTTATTTAATCCTATGTGAAATGCATGTTGTTCTATGTCCCGTTTACAGATGCGGAAACTAAGTACAGTGTAGACAAATAAAGTCAATTGTTGAAGGTCACATACAAGCTAGGGAGAGAACCGGGCTCACAACACAGACTCTGACTCCAGAGTTTTGCTGAAATAGGATTTTTTAAAAACTGGATATTTTATTATTTGAAAACAGCATTAAATTAATATTAAGCAGCCTTTACCTTAGTAATATTTTTATCTTTAAATCTTGAAAATCCTTCACAGGATCTTAAGAAAAGGTGTGTGCTGAACATGTTAAATTACAGGGGGGAAAATGATGTCTTTTAAAATTAATTTCTTCTGCTTCATGATCCAGCCCTGAATGCTATTCCTAGCTTGTGTTCTTTCTTTTAAAATTAGAGAAACAACAGAAAGATGATACCATTTGATTCTTCTCTTCTGAGTCTATGAAAGTATAAAATAAATCTCTAATTAAGGAATTTCTTTCTGATGCTTAAAAATAACACAGTTTTTTTACCATATAGAAGTTGAGTATTAATAGCAGAAACATTTCAAATTGCTTATAAAGGATGCAAAGGCAGTGATGTTAGCATCCTTCTAGAGGCCTTCTTTTGGCATAGGTTTCATTAGTCCTTATTTTATAAAGAATAAAAAATAGACATACTGTGGTTTATGTACTTAAGGTTTGTGTTAAGCACTAATAGAAGAAATTCATCAAGGATTGATCAGTTCTAATTCTGTCCTTTGGTCCCCAGTGCTCTGACAACTTTTATTTACTAAGATCCTATGTTATGTAGGTCTATAGCAAGAGTTTCTTATGTGCATTTAAAACAACCAAATATCCTAGGAAACTTGCTATAAGGAAAGAAGAGTACTAGTGAAAGAAGTAATATTTTCAGATCTATACCTGGATAGCTGATTTTAAAGCTTCTCCAGATTTAAAACTGTGACAAACCTTAATGTGGAAAAAACCTTAAATTTTATAACTGTGTTTTTTAGGAGCGTCTATAAACTTCTGTTGGCTTTGCATTTTACAAATGGCAGTTTACTAAAATTGATTTTTTTTTTCTAAAAGCATTAATGACCTTTTTTTTGTTAAATCTAATGGAATTTTCACTACACATTTTCTTCCCTCTCTGCTGCCTTTGATTCTTGGACTCCTTCTAAAAGTTCACTCTTCTCTTGGCTTCAGGCTTTATCATTGTTGTGGTTTTGTGGTTTTCTACTTCTCCAGCCATTCCTTCTCGGATATCTTTATTGTTTTCTCTTGTACGTGTCCTTTCATACATATTGGATCTTAATGATTCTGACTTTAGCACTTACTCTCCTTATAATATCTGGTTTTCCTAAATCTATCTCATTGCATTTATTTTCATCGTTAGTGTGGTAAGAACCCCCACCTCCCATCTCTGATGCTGATCTTGTTCCTAATTTCATGTTCATATATCCAGCTGCCAATAGAAATCTTCATGTGAATATTGTACAGGAACCTGTACTGTAAAATGGTCTAAAACATAAACCATCTCTACTTGACCAGTCTTGTACTTTTTTCTCTATTCTGAGTCTGATGGCATATTTATCTTAAAAAAAAATTGGAGTATATTTTTTAACTTGTTTCATTCTCAATGTTGAACCAATCAATAAAGTTTTATTTTTCTTGTTCCTTACTATATCTCAAAGTAAATGCACCTATTTGCTTTTCCTATCACTACCTAATGTTTAATTTTAAAATTTACTTTAGCAATTGACTATACTTTGCAAACTCTGGTCCATAGATCATTAATTCTATTAGATGTTAACATCTTCCTGCCATCGTGAACCAGAAGCAGTACATACATGACTGTCCCCATGGAGTGGCTTGTACTGCTGATCTTACAAACTGATCTAATCACTTTTATTGGTCTTTTTACTAATAAAATTAATAAAAAGTCAGCCAACAAAATAGTTATGCACATACTACTATTGAGGCAAGCCACCCAGTAATAAGACATATGTGTCATGGCCCCTTCATGTGTTAAATGATCTTCTGCAAAAACCTCAGCATTCAATGATCAAATAAGTTGGGATAAGGCCACATATCACCACTTCCATCTTGTCAATTCACCACAAATGTGAAACATTTAAGAAATTTTGCAACAGGCAGTCTATTTGTCTAACATCCCTGCAGTATTCATCCCCATTCTTTTGTGGAGACTCTTTAAATATCTCATATACATTGCATGGTTTAGGGTGTGCCTATGTAGGATACAAGGGAAAGAACCAACTTTCTCCCTAAAATCAATTTTCCTACCAATATCTATTGAATAAGCTCTCCCTTTCTTAAGAGCTTACAGTTGATAGTTTGGCTTTTATTACTTGGACACTGGAGCATCTGTCCTTATTTTTGAGGGAGGCCTGCCTGAATGCAGAAATAAATTTTTATTAGCTAAACCCAGACACACTGGCCTGTTAAATATGAGCTTTCCCACACTAAAAGAGACCAAAAGCATCTGCAGCCATGGAATTCTACTGAAAAGATTTTGCATGGGAAGACATCAAATTCAAAAATATTTTTATATATAAAAAATGGATGGAAATTTTGATGTTAACACTGGTTATAGATAGATGATGAATCACTACTGGATATCTTTTGTTATACCTGCTTTGCATCCTGTGCTGGACCCAGGAGAATGACCAGCAGGACTATATTCCTGGGCTAACTTGCTCCCCTGGTGAAAGAGAGGAGAATGGAGTTGGGATGTCTATTCCTCTGGTTTCTCATCTACAGAATTCTCTTGGGTTGGCAGAATCCCTCATCTAACAGTCGCAGCTCGTCCTAGTCCATTCAGGTTGCTATATATCATATTACTATAGACTGGGTGAGTTATAAACAACAGAAATTTATTTCTTACTATTCTGGAGGCTAGAAATCTCAGATCAGGGTACTAGCATGGTCACATTCTGCTGAGGGCTTTCAGCCAGTAGCTATCTATTGCATTGTGTGCTCACATGGCAAAAAGAGGGCAAGAATGTTTCATGGAGTCTATTTTTACAATGGCACCGATCTCATTCAAGAGAATTCCAGTCTCCTGAAAGCCTCCTCTAGTTCTATCACGTTGGGGGTTATAGTTTGAGCATATCAATTTTGGGAGAACAAAAACATTCAGTTCATAACACAGTTCTTTGCCAGAAGGGTTTCTTCACATGACTGTCCTTTTAAGTTCTGGTAACTACTAAGCTTCTTCTGTGAAACCAAAGGGCCATGACAGCCCCATGTTTCTAGGTCAGAATTGTTTCACTGTCTCTGGTGATGGCCAGTCACCTTCCCAAAAGCTACTCCTCACTATTTTTAAAGATACTAGTGATCACTGTTCAGATTGTCCACCATCAACAGTAGAATCTGGGTGCCCCCTAAGGCAGTGTTGGTTGCTGTCAGTTGCTTTTTGGCCGAGTGTACACTTACGTATTATTTTTCTCTTAGATCCGAGAGCTGAAGATTTGTTCCTCATGTCCTCACCTCTGCCACAAACCATCATCTTGGGACTCTATGTTTATTTTGTCACATCTCTGGGACCAAAGCTCATGGAGAATCGAAAGCCCTTTGAACTCAAGAAAGCGATGATAACGTACAATTTTTCAGTAGTACTTTTTTCTGTGTATATGTGCTATGAGGCAAGTGTCTTCATTATTCTTAATGGGAGAATTTTGCCCAAGTCTTTCTGCTTGTTTCATCGTGTTTTTCATTGCTAGTATAGAGTAACTTTTGAGTATTAAGGAATTCTGAGCTCAGTGTCTTTTCTAGCATAGGTATTTAACAACAGCAGCAAAGTTATGTCTAAATAAAATAAAAACTCCATAGAGGATCTCAGCATATTTCATAGGTATTGAGAAAAATTAACATCTACTCTAGGAACTTGCATATGGTTATCTTTAGTGAATGACTGACTGAACCCATAAATGTTAGTTTTGAAGACACTCACATTCAGAGAAATTACACAACTCACAATAACATGGCTTGTCTGTGGAGGACTCTACTGGAATGCAGGTGCACCTGACATCAGGGTTCATCCTGTCTCCCTCCTGAGTTGTTGTCATCATGGTGAAAACTTTTGGTGTCTGTGTGCTCTGATGAGCTACACAACTGCGTTGTTGGGGACTGCTTGAATTGGGCTTTGAGTGGAAAGAGAACATAGATTCACACAGAGAAATAGGTGAATGAGCCTGTTTCTTGTCATTAAGCGAGATGAGGCTATTTGGGACCCAAAAGCAGATTCTTGCACTCTTGCTTTGCCCCTTGCTTTGAGTATGTCTCAATTCCACTCACACATCTGCTTCTCAGGGATTCTTTACTTCTTTTCCACCTCTGCCTGGCTTCCTCCTTCTCTTTTTTATGCTACTTCCTATGAAAACTTGCATTTAGTCATACCTTTGGCTCAGGATGACCCACTGTGGTCCCCTGGCCTCTCTTAACATCCAAGCCTCTGTGTCAAACCCAGTTGCAGCTGCAAATTCACCTGCGCATGTCCATTGATTAGATCTACTCTGACCTTATTGCTCACAAGCCTTTCATAAGTCTGGTCTCACTCTGCTGCTTTCTATTTCCTGTGCTTTATTTCTAAAAGTAACTCACAGGCCATTATACTGTCCTTTAAAGAATATGATCAACTGAACAGGAAAGAGCACTAGAGTTGGGAAGAAAGAAAATATAGATTGTTTCCATGTTTTTAGATGCAAAATGTTGCATATTAGATAATATTAAGAACACACTTGAAAGCCAGGAGACTAAAACCAAGACCAAGACACTGGCCCAGCCACCTTGTCAGTGCATTGATGAATTTTACTATGTCTGTTTATTTAGTGACTAAGTAAGTCCTGGTTTGATTACTAATTGCTTGATTTTGAGCAAGTTGCTTAACTCCTCTAGGCCTCATTGCTCTTACTGTACAAAGCCAAGTTTGAACCCAGTTGTCTCTCAGATCTTACAATGCTCTAGTTTTCTTGGGTTCTGTGTTTAATTGTGTCATTGATTGTTATGTTATTCATATATCAGCTTAAAAAGATTCCAACTATAACCAATTTTGGTTCTACTCTATTAAATACACTGTAAAAGATGGTTTGACAAATCTGAACTTGACAGTTCACCAGGAGGAATACTTGTCATATATGTGACAGTTTAAGAGTTTATTACCTTCCAAATAGATATTATCTTTGTTTTTTTCTATCCTGCAATGTACACACATATGTCAAAAGTTTCATAGACTATTGGAACTTAATATCAGGAAAACATTACATTGTACTTGAATTAAATAACTATTAATTCCCATGGAATTCCATTTGCAGATATCACATCCAAAAGCATGGTTTATTGTGGAGCTTGGCTTTATTGTACAGTGAATACCTCCACTAGGGTGTCCGGCCAAATAAAAACAAGGTGAAAGAGAAACATGTAGACTGAACTCACATGCCTTCCAGTGATTTTTGATTGTGCTAGATACTTGGCACTGGTCAGACACTAATAAAGGGAGACCAGGAAAGACCCTGCAGAAGGTCAGGTCATACAATATCTGTTCAATGCAGCCTTTGTTTGGGTTAGGCTGGGGTGGCTAATTAATCATCATAGTTTGAATAAATAGCCTTGCCTTAGATAGTTCATCATTCATAGTGAGTCTGAGCACAAGAGAAATGACGACAGGATCTTGTGGAACAGAACTTGGTATTTGTTTTTGTCATATTCCCTGTTCCTATGAGACGATCTTTTGACTTGTTTTTGTGGGATTAATGTGTATCTTATGCTTTTTTGCATCTTAATTTTAAGTATTTCCCAACTTGCTGAGTTAACTATGTTATTACATTGTGTTCTAATTCAAAGTAAGAGCTAGTATCAGTATAGTATACTATGTATAGAGTAGTATGTTTTTAAATAACACAGTTTATGATGTTCTTCTTTGTCTCTTTTTTTGAACTATTAAAATACCCTGATAGAACCTTGTTTGGAACTTTGGAGAAGCTCTGTGTTTTGAACTTTAGAAAGACAAGTTTGTTTTAAAAATTTAATATATTGCAAGGTTTTAGTTTTATCTTCAGTAATAATAAAACTAACTAAAATCTGCTTCAGTGGCAAAAAATGATATCACCACTGTACTGAGAAATACAACTTTTCAGGGAAGATGCTAGGCCTTGTGAAACAGGAAATTAAAGGAAAGAATCATTTTCTCAGCGCCCTAAGTTGAGCTAACCATTTAACATTTGCAATCTTTAAAATTAAAACCTTTTCATTTCAAATATTGTGTTTAAAAAAAAAAAAAAAAACTCCTGTCTTTCTACCACCAGACTGAAAAATTGTCTATAAATGTTTGAAATAATGAAGGTCAGTATAATCTTTGAATTCCAATTTAGACTCATCAACAGCCTTTTATTCTTACCACTATTCTAAGGTCACTTTGTGGGTATGTTGGAATTAAGGCCTCCCTGATTGAACTCCTATTGCTAAAACATTTTCTTTTCTTGTTTTCTGAATCCAAAGCGCAAGTAGTATCTGAGTGTTGTGTGTGGTCAGTCTTATTTTACACAAAGAGAGAGTACCAGAGCCTTGGGCTAAAACTTTACATCACACCCACCAGCCAAGGACAGGGAAAGCTCACTGCCTCAGCTATCCTAACAGTACTTTGAGAAATTTCACTTTGTTTCTTTAGTGACTGATTAGGAAGATTTGAAATGTAGAAAAAAGGCTGGTTTGGAGTCCTTTCAAAAGATACAAATGTGCACACACACACACATACAACTACTGCTGCTACTACTACTACTACTATTTGCTATTTAAGCAAAATACTCTCAGGGATTTTTTTTCCCCTTCATTCTATTATGTAATCATCCCAAGAAATGACCATTTACTGTGTCAGGACACAGTTCATACCAAAGATATGTGAGTTTATGGATTTGTAAATTCTAGATATCAAGCTTTTCTGTCAAATGCGGTTTCAGTTTGTCACTGTGCCAGCTACTTTTTCCTTTGCACTGACTGCTTACACAGCTGATGGTATAATGAAGACACAGTCTAATCTGCCTTTGTTGTAACTAAGAGGAAATGCTCCTTCTTCAGTATGCGTGTACTGTCTTGCAGTTTGTGATGTCTGGCTGGGGCACAGGTTATTCATTTGGATGTGAGATCGTTGACTATTCACAGTCACCCAAAGCTCTGAGGGTAAGTTTCTCTTTGGAAAAACTTGTAAGTCAAAAATGATGCTGCAACTCTTTGCACTCTGTTTGCAATGTTGGATGTGAAGTCAGAATGAGAATAAGTAAATGACTCATCAAGTTATATATGTGGGGGGAGCTAAATATTACAAGAAAAAAATCAGTAAAGGCTACGGTTTCCTGAAAATGAAAATTAGTGCTTTTCTTTTTTAATTTTGTGGGTTTAAAAGTAAGTTAATTTGAAGTTCCTGAAAACCAGGATTACCATAAGATCTAGCAGTTCCTCAGGGAATCAAAGGCAGGGACTCAAAGAGGTATATGTGCACTTGTGATCTTGGCAGCATTATTTATAATAGCCAAAAAGCAATAGCACCTCAAGTGTCTATGGATGCTAAATGAATAAATAAAATGTGGTTTATATGTGTTATAAAATATATCTATATATATCCATGCCAAGAGGCAGAAAGAGGGGCATTCATTATTACTCAACCTTTAAAAGAAAAGAAATTCTTAAAATGTGAATCTTGAGATAATGCTAACTAAAGCTGTACAGTCAGAAAAGAACATACCACATGAATTGGCTTATATACCTAGGGTAGTCAAGTATATAGACAAAAATGAGAATGACGGCTAGGGCTACAGTGGACAGCAAATGAAGTTTTGTTATTGTTGTTATTATTGTTTTTTGAGAAGTTATTTTTAAATGGATAGAGCTTCAATTTTGCAAGATAAAATGGTTCCACGGGTAGATGGTAGTAGTGATTATAAAATAGTGTGAATGTCATTAATACAACTGAATTGTACATTTAAAAGTGATCAAGATCATAAATTTTGTGTTACGCATTTTACCAAAACTCTTAGGAAACTTTTCTGGTGTTAAAAAAAATAGCATGAGATAATTTCTTCTCTATCTGTGTTTCTCTAGATGGTACACACCTGCTGGCTTTATTACTTCTCCAAGTTTATTGAGCTGTTAGACACTGTGAGTATGTGGTCACCATGTGCGGTAAATGTCTGATGTTTCAATGGCGACAATAAACTGCTACAGTTCTATTCTCTGATAACTGGTTCTCATTTCTCAAGCACACCTACTATTATCTCTTTTGCCTTTTATTATTAAGTAGTTTTAGAAAATAAAAGTTTACTTCTAGCATTTCTCAAACTCCAAAAAGTAGGTTTTTTTATAGTTACCACCTAATTAAGATGAACATAGAACTGCCATATATACTACAAATCTGGGCATCTAGGTGTAGAAGGTAGCCGTTGTTTTGTAAAACAAGTTCAGAAAGCTAAGACCAGAGGCCATCATACCATTGGTTCTTAGACCAAAGCACTCCTTTAGAGGATAAATGCTTCAAAACTGAAGCTTATGCTAGGAAGTGAAGTTACCCCTGCATTATTGTGGTTTTAGTTGCATTTCTGAAATCTATGCTTACTGGTCCCTGGCTCTTCCTACTTCTAATCTTGGTGAGGATCAACTTTGGACTTGGATGACGGGGTCTTGGGAGAAGCAAACATCAAGGTTTACTCTGTGCTGAGAAGAGAAAGCCATGAACCTCTGTTTCTAGAGCAGTGTCTCTCAGTATAGTGGAAATAATGGTACTGCAAACAAAGCCAGCACATGTGAGCTCCACTGTAATTTGGTACCAAATGATCTGGGTTAGAGACCAGGAAAGATTATTCTTCGAAAGTTTCCTGGGTACTGTAATATGAAATAAGGTGAGAGTACCATTGATTCAGACCAGAGCTCTCATCGTGAGAAAAATTAAAAATAGGAAATTAAGTGACTTACAAGACCAGTGCTACTGGCAAGGAGCAGGACTGTATTGTTAGGGTTTCACTTGCTCTGGGCTGTGTTCTTCCGTGTGCATAAACAAATGCACTGGGCCTCTCTGACTGCTTTGCATGTTCTCAGTTGCAGCTTCCATAAGAACACTGTGGCTGCCTCTTTGTCCTTTCCTGAGCTGCGTTTCTCAAATGCTCCATTACAATAGTACTTTTTGTGTTATGCTGGCTTGACTGTAAAAGTCAAACTTTAGCACTGGTATTCTGAATTTCACTTTGGAATTTTTTTTTTAACATACCCATCCCCCAGTTGTACTTTTGTGTCATCTGTGGGGTTTCTGTAAACCCAGGGGATGTTCAGTCTGAGTGGTACTTTTCTTGCCTGCTCATTTTTCTTATGCAGCTTTACTTTCTTTTCCATCCTGGTTTCTAAATTAACACCTGAAAAAATAATTTCTCTTCTTTCTTTAATACAAAAGTGCTAATTTTTGATTTGTTGCAAGTTCTCTTTTGGCTTATCTAATTCCTTATCCAAATTGATAGGGTAGAGAGCAGTGTAGAATAAAATAATTTAGTCCTAAAAGTTAAAGCCTTCCTCTCTCCCAAAAATCTATTTTTTAAATTAAAAAAATTTAACCATTATTATTTTTCATTAATTTTCTGTCAAATACTTTGTTGTATATTTTCGATTTTGAAATCTGCATGAAATTGTTTTTACCTTCATATTGGCTCTCCCCTGATTAGATATAATACGTATGCTCCTTTTTACTAGTTGCCTTTTTTTTTTATTTTAAAGAGAATAAAACAAAAGGGCAGAACAGAGCAGATCAGAACAGGACAACATAAGCAACACAGCACTTTACAATAAGACAACCGGACATTAACAGTAGCTATCACAATATCTCTTTCTCTGCTCTAGTTGAGCATAGTTTCAAATACAATAATATCAAACATTTATTAGTTGCCTTTTGAGCTGCCTCTTTGAGAATCACCTCCTTCTACAAATAACTGTTGTGTGAAGTAGCACTTTTAAAGCAAATTATAATGCAGACTAGTTGGCATATTTTTGTAATCCTCAGTAAGGTGTTGCATGATTTTTATGAACCTGATTTTCTTTATGTTATTTCAGGTGTTTTTTGTTCTGCGTAAGAAGAGTAGCCAAGTGACTTTCCTTCATGTCTTCCATCATACCATCATGCCGTGGACCTGGTGGTTTGGAGTCAAATTTGCTGCAGGTAGCCAAGTTGGAATCATCTGATACCACCAGTCACATTTTATTAAAAAAATTTTTTTAAATGAAAGAATGACATAGCTTAACTTTTTGACTTCAAATTAGTAGGTCAAACATAATCAATGAACCGTTGGGACACCACTCCTGTACATACCACTTTTGGACACAGTATTCTATATATATTCTTTAATTTTGTTTGAACTTTTTCTTTTCTCATAGAGCTTCAGTGTCTCTGAAAATAATTAATAAACTAATACATAAAATGGTAAAAACTTTGGCTTTATAGGAGTGATTAGGTAATATGTATAGGTGTGATTAGGTAATATCTCTTTATAATGTTACCGGGAAGTTAAAATGTTTTTCTCAAGTTTCCTGTCTTGCTTGCTTACTTGCTTTCACATTCCTTGGAACACCCCTAGTCCGTTTTGTATTGTCATGATATAATATCTAAGTCTGGTTGATTCATAAAGACATCAGACTTACTTAAAAGTGGGTTCACACTAAAGAGAAGTCTTATGCAAGCAAGGAAGTGAGAGACTAGAGCGGCTCCTGCTGCATGCTTGTGTAACATCTCATTATCCAGGTAACTAACCCACTTCTGTGAGAACTAATCCACTCTATCCAAGAAGGCGACATTGCTCCTTTCATGAGGATGATCACAGCCAGTCACCTCCCTCTTACAGGTCCTACCACCTTTCAGTGCCATCACATTAGGAACCAGACTGCTGGCATATGAGCCTTAAAAGATGCATCAGGCTGTGGTGATCCCAACTTTGTAAAGCATTCTACCATACTAAAAGATAAAGTTTTGCTAATATTTTTTAGATCAAAGATAGTTTAAATAAAGAGTTTAACAAGCAGCCTTTTTCATATATTTCATTCTGGTTTTACGCATCTGAGCATACAGAACTAGAGAAAACAGATAGTAATTTTGTCATAGCTCCCTTCACGATGTTTGGAGTGAGTGATATCCTTGAGGACATATTCTCATCTTTGCAAACTTTAATTGGAAAATGTATTCTAAATTCTTAACTTCAAAAAATCTTCAAGTAAGCCCATAGGTTTACTGTAGCACTACAAAGTGCTTTAACATGTTTATGAATAGCTTACCTTGACTGGACATTCTGGTTCTGGTAAAGAAGAGAGATCACAATTGAGGAACTGTTGTTTGAGTTTTAGGCATGGGTGATGAGGAGGGGTAGAAACCACATGTAGTAGAGCATGAGAGGACATGAATAAGACAGTAGGAAGGAGGAGATGCCAGAATATAGAGTTGAGAAATGTTGGGTTTAAGGCTGTATCTACTAGGGTGTGGAGACATTGGATCTTCTATTGTACAAGGTATCTTCTAGTCAGGTGTGGTGGTGCACACCTGTAATCCCAGCACTTGGAAGGCTGAAGCAGGAGGATCACTGCAAGTTCAAGACCAGCCTGAGCTACAAAGTGAGCTCAAGGCCAACCTGAACTGCATAGTGAGACCCTGTCTCAAAAAGACACACACACACACACACACACACACACACACACACACACGAAGAAAGCAAGCAAGCAAGCAAGCAAGCTTCTTCTTGCCCTAAATTGTCATTTGTGTGTTAAGGAATTTTTTTAAAGCATAGCACCTTTTTCTTATACTATGTATTAATGTAAAAATTTTACCCATAGTCTTAGCTATGTCTATTTTACAAATCCAGGATAGCTACAATACTTAATTTTCAATTTGTTATTTATCATTACTTTATTATTTTTGTCTTCTCTCACATGTATATTGTACCTCTCAGTTATTCCTCAGTGAGATATATATAATTTTAAAGGGACTAAAACAGAGCAATAAAATGAATCAGAACTGTGATAAGACAGGAAATCTACATTAGTTACTATATTGCATATTGTTGTCCTCTAAACAGTTATTTGACTGTAGGCTTGCAAAGTCAGTCAAACAGTGCAGTTCCTTCAAGTCAGCTGGATGCTCATGGGGCAGTAGGGGTGGTCTTCCTCACCTTGATCCATGCCCGCTGGCTCATGGGCTAGGGCTTAGCGCTTAGCTTCTTTTCTTCCTCGTTGATATATTTTGACACCATGTTGATGAAATACTGAAAAAATACCTAAATGTTGGCTAATAGAGTGGTTATGGTTTCTCATATGTATATTGTCATGAAAATCATATTGAAAGACATTTAGTTCCTTTCCATAAACAGTTCACCTTTAAATGATCAGACAAAGTGACTTTTATTTTTAAAGAACACTAGTAAAGGTGCTTTCAAATACTTTTTTCCTGGCCTTATTCCCTAAACTAGCACTGGAACAAAGATTTACATAGCATTTACAGGAGTCCTGGAACTAATTTCCGTTTGTTTTTCAAGGAACAACTGTATGTATTACAATACTAAAAAAAGAAAGAGAAATAAAAATAGAATAAAAAACTACAGTTCAGTCCTCCAGAGTAATATACAGGTGATTTGGAGATCCTGAAACAAAAGGGGCTCCCCTCCCCTTCTTATTTAGGCTTCTCTTTACTTTCCAGGTGGTTGTTTTCTTTTGCCTTGAATGTCTGAAAGTTCTGTAGTGGGAAACATACATTTTATTTAGTAGTGGAGGCAGATTTTTTTTTCCTTTTGTGTTTGAGTGCATTGATAGTCTAGCTTCCATTTCAAGAACAAGAGATGCTTTGAATAAGGAGAATGTAACCATGATATACCTCGGTGTTTAAATGTTATCCTGTTTATGGACACGAGTCATTTTGTGATGGGTTCCTTGTCCACACCCTAACCTGCCTTCTTTACAAAACGAGCAAGGTCAGGATGTTTTCTTGTCTCTGATGTACTCCCCATGATGCCCTGCCTGCTCCTGGTATGTGTGGAGTTGGCTGTGAACTCTCTCAGCATTCCCAGTGCTCATTCAGTTGCAAATTTACCAGCAGTAGCTTTTTCCTCAAGTAGGATTCAGGATTGCTTTCCATTCCTAGAATGAGACTGTTTGATTTAAATTGTTCTTTTCAAAAACTTGAATATAGCTGATCACTATTCTAGTGTTTATAATTTCCTGTTTGTTTCTTGTACCCTTCTCTGAGATAATAACCCAACTTTTCTTTTGAATTTGATGAAAAGATTTCTATGGCTGTTTTTTTATAACATATATCTTTTAAGGGATATGGAGAATTATGACAATTACCCATGCGATTCCTTTACTTTTTCCAAGGCAAAGGAGTAAAATGTGATGCCTTTGCC
Organism: Dolichotis patagonum; assembly: GCA_004027295.1. Classification (NCBI taxonomy): domain Eukaryota; kingdom Metazoa; phylum Chordata; class Mammalia; order Rodentia; family Caviidae; genus Dolichotis; species Dolichotis patagonum. Next base: position 43,782 of record PVJX010003253.1, on the reverse strand, counting down.
TTTAATTGTAATTCATCCAGTTTGCTTTTCAAATCCATTATTGTAAAGGAAGCACACTTAAAAAATACCTGATTAAAAAAGTCTTCCTAAGAGTAAAATAAAAAACATTACTAAAATGTTATCCTGTGGAAAAAAAATTAAAATAACATCAGGAAAGAATCAGAAAATAATTTTATTTGGTGATTTATTTTGATGAGTAACCTTTACTAAATACTCTCCGTTACAATAAGTACGTTGTTTAATTCCTATCACAGGATCCTTGTATTAGCGAGTTTAAATGGTAAAAGTATCCACATGGAAAATGGATACTGTTTTACCAAATAAGGGGGACATGCCTGAGTGAGAAAGGCTGTAATACAGTTTCTTGAAAGCCTGAAACAGATTTCCTGTTTAAGTATTACATGAGACATAGAGACGAGGGATATTTGGCCTATTCCCTTGTGAAGTAGCTTAACTCCTAAACTGTCAGAAATAGACAACTACTCTATCTGAAAATTAAATTTAAAAATGTAAAATTAATCTAGAAAAGGTGTTGTAATACCACTGTAATTTACTTGTTCACGTTTCTCTTGGGAACGATTAATCCAATTGTAAAATAAACGCTGAGAAGTTGTTAATAAGCTTCATTGATTCAGTTCCTTCTTAAATTTGTGATATTTAAAGGATTAGCTAAAATTTGATGTACTTACTCAGGAGTAGAAAGGAAGCATAACATAAATGATGTTGGGGGGAAATAATTACTTAAAAATCATTTCATGCTGGGTGTGGTAGCACAAGCCTGTAACCCCAGCACAAGGGAGGCTGAGGCTTAAGGATCTTTGCGAGTTTGAGGCCAGCATGAAAAAGAGTTCAAGGACAGCTTGCATTTAAGTGAGACCTTGTCTCAGAAAAAAACAGAAACAAAAACAAAAACGATCCACGGCCACACCACCCTAAACATGCCCTATCTTATCTTAAAAAAAAAAAAGTTATATTTAAAACAAGTTATTTGAAGGGAGTACTTTAGTTGTGGTAGTATGTAGAAGGATTGAGAATTATTGTAATTGCAAGCAATTATTAAAAAGTAATTAATTTGTTCTCTATAACAGTTTTATGACATTTTCCCTTAGGAAACTATCTTAGAAATGATAAAAGTTATATTTTCCTTTAAATGTTCTATAATTCATAGTATATGAATTCAGTCTTTTATCATAATCAGTCTAAATTTGTGAGGTTTGGCTTTATTTCTAGAGTCAAAGAAATCTAGAATTAAGAAAACAGAGTATTTTGGATAAAATTTTAAATTTTAAGCCAACACTGTGAAACCAACATGGATTGTACATTAAAAGGGCCAATTTCTATTGGTGTGGTGCTATGCACCTGTAGTTCCAGTTACCTGGGAGGCTGAGGTGGAATATCATTTGAGTCCAGCCTAAACAATGTAGCAAGACCTTTGTTTTTTAAAGAAAGAAAGGAAAGGAAAGAAAGGGAAAAAAGGATAGATTCTTCTAGATTATGCCCCTTAGGGAAGAGATGCAAAGGAGGAGTCTCTGAGGACCCCCCCAACATCATTCAAACACTTTGCCACCCCTTTACTCACTACTGTTACAGGTGAAGACAATTGAAATGGTCTTTCTGTACATTCTCAAATATTCTTTGCTTCTTTCTTAATTGGAGATAATGAAATTAGAAGAGGAAATCTAAGATATATAATCAAATGGATGAACTAACTGGGATGGTTTCACAATTAATAGATGTTTATTTTGGAAAAATAGAAATGATGAAAACACATTTTGTGTAGTTTACTAATGAGAAAGCCACAGGTTTTACTGCCAAAATTTTTCAGCATTAAAAATATTTATTACACATCATTGAGAGTGGGAAAAATGTATTTGATGTCACACAGTGACATGTATCAAACAGTCTTTGCAACTTTATTTATGATAGCTTATACTGGAAACAACCCAAATATCTTTCAGCACCAGTCTGGAAAAATACTGATACACTCACATGCTGTAGTACTGTGCAGGAGTAAGAAACAAATTGTTACTATACACGTCCCAACATGCATGAGTCTTAAAAACATTTTGTTGATTGACAAAAGATAGGCACAAATATGTGTACTATGTGTAATTCCACTTAAATAAAATTTAATAACAGGCAGAATTAACAATCAGCTTTGGAAGGGGCTGTAAGTGGCACATGAGAATCTTAGGAATGTTTTATATCAATCTTGGTGGTGGTTGCATACATGAATATATGTGAAAAATCTTAAATTGCATGTTTAAGATTAAAATACTTTATATATATGATAACTTTCTTAAAGTTACTTTGATTATTTTAAGCAATATATCATTTAAGAAATATCTCAATGTAGTTTGTTAAAGTAAACCTGAATCATAAGGCTATCTCAATAGTAAGATATAGCTAGATATAGATAAACATAATAATTTATTTTCTAAGATTTGGGTGTTATTTTTAACTTATTACCCAGTCTCCTTTAGTTTGATGGCTGTTTAGCAGAAGTAATATTTCATATATGTTTTCATTTTTTTCTGTTGAAATTCATGAAATATGATGATACTGAAATCTCAGTTAAGACAAAAAATATATCTGATTTTAAGGAACGATGCCCTCATGTTGCAACATTTTTTTCCAGGTGGCTTGGGAACATTCCATGCCCTGGTGAATGCAGCTGTGCATGTAGTCATGTATACCTACTATGGCTTATGTGCAATGGGACCAGCCTACCAGAAGTATTTGTGGTGGAAAAAACATTTGACATCTTTACAGCTTGTGAGTAATAAATTTCTTTAAAACAAGACTTGAAACTAGAATTGTTTTCACTGTGAATTAAGAAACTAAAGAAAAAGTTTATAAAACAATAATAGAGGTAGTAGAGTCATTATCCTATGTTATTTGAACTTTGTCAAGAACTACATTGAAATCAAAGCATATCTCATAACTTCTGAGACTCAAAAATTAAATTAGTCTTTATTTCATCTGTCTATTACACACATTTATTTTAAAAATATGGGATAGGGTAGCTTAGCGGTAGAGTCCTTCACTCTCATTCTCTCTCTGTCTCTCTGTGTATATATCTATATAAAATTTATGTACATAATGCATACATAAATAATTTACATAAGCATGTTTTACTCATAAATTATCATATATGTAATGAAAATAATCTCAAAGCTGTGATAACCAACAGACATAGTATGAAATTAGAAGTTAGAAATTCTGGGCTAGGGATGTAGCTTTGTGGTAGAGTGCTGGTCTTAACAGTCATGAGCCCTCCTTTTGATGCCCAGCACTAGCTAAAAGAAAAAAGAAAAACAAAAAGAAGTTAGAATTTTCATATTTTACTTCTAAATTACCTTGAAAAATTCATCTTTCTTCCAATAAGCAAAAAAGAATTCTTTAATCCCTGTGTTTCCAGATTTGCAGTCTATAAAAAACTGGATTCACATTCTGCTGGTGGTACCAAGGAGAATAATATGAATTTAGGTATAGATAACCTGTTGAGGATTAATGTTTATTAAAAATCCTATAACTTGCTAAATGTAATGTGTCACACTCCTATAAGGTGCTTTCCCAGATAAGAGACTGATGTTTCAGTCTGTAAAGATCCCAAATCAATATCAGAGTATTGTCCTTGCAGTCATTTAATGTCTGAAATTGGCAACAGTCCAAACAACCAACTGTAAGGAAATGGTGAAATAAATTATTTTAACTCATACTTTGGAATATTGGAAGGTCATAAAAATTATTCATTTCTATTTTCTTTTAAAATATTGAAAGATCGAGAATATTTAAAAATATATCCATGCCCACTGCAAATAAATTAAAAAACTTAGACAAAAAGAGCATATTGACAAGGAGTAGGGATGTAGCTAAGTCATTGTGTACTTGCCTAGTTTGTAGAAGGCATAAAGCGCTGGGTTCAGTTCCTAATACTGCAGAGGCGGAGAGAGATGGATCCATTGTTTGGGAGTAGTAATGCTGAAATGCTTTATCTTGATCTGTTAGCTCTTCTCGCTGATGTCTCTGTGCATATAGCCTTTATATGATTTGATTTACACTGCACACACAATTTTTATTAGTCTTTGTTCTACTCACCATTCTAAGTATTGTGAAAAGTTTTAACAAAATACAAAATTCTTAGGTAGAAAAGGTATACACTGTTCATTCTAAATATGGCAACAACGATTACACACATATAGGATATTGAGCGCCTTGCTTACCCTTTTTAAGGTTCTCTTTTTCTCTAAAATTAAAAGAATAACTGCAGTTACTGTACAGGAGGAACATGATCAGAGTTTGGTAGGATAACACAATGATGAGCTGGAATTGGGGCTCAGTGGTTGAGTGCTCACCAAGCATATACAGGGTCTTGGTTTGCTCCCCAGCATCCTTCCGCCATAAAGCCTCATTCCTTACTGGTTTTTTTGATTTTGTTTTGTTTTGTTTTGATAGTGCTGGGGATTGGACCTAAGGCCTTGTGCGTGCAAGGCAAGAACTCTGCCACTGAGCCGCATCCCCAGCCCTGGCTTCTCTTCTCTTCACTAGGCAGCTATGACTGTTTCCATCTATGATGATGGTGGGTGTGAAGCAGATATGAAGAACCAGGGATTCTTTGGCTCCTATAAAAGAAAAAGGGCTCTAATTTAAATGTTTTTATTTTCCAAAAATTGAAATATTTGTTCTAACAGCAGGACAGAATACTTGAAATCTAAACCATTCAGTGAACTTGGGGTCCAGCTAGTAGTACTGCAAATATTTCATCAAAGCTCAGGACCCAAGTTAGATACTTCCAAAGGCAATCGGCCCTGCGATTCTCTGAGTGGCAAAATGGTTGTGTGTGCAAGACCACTTAAATAGGACCCCCTGGAGCCCTGTATTTTGGCAGAACTAAATAGAAGTTTCAAACTCCTGTCTGGAGTTTTGACAATGTATCATCTGTTTTCATTCCTAAAAGTCTAATTCAAAGTGAACTTCCCTTCCAACAGCAGCCTAGATACAGGCGAGGGGTATGTGAACGGGTAAGTAGGTGAGGAATTGTTAAGCTGTCAGAGTTTGGAGTGTAGCTTGATGGCAGAATTCTTGACTAGCATGCACAAGGCCCCAGGTTTGACACTAGCACTGCAAAAAAGAATGAATGAAGGAATGAATAAATGAGTGAGTGAGTGAGTGAGTGAGTGAGTGAATGAATGAATGATGGAAACTCTTCATATCTAAATGTTTTCACTCTTTCATTTTTTTAGGTCCAATTTGTTATTGTCACCATCCACATGGGCCACATCTTTCTCATGGAGGATTGCAATTACCAGTATCCAATCTTTATGTATATTATTATGTCGTATGGGTGCATTTTTCTGCTCCTTTTTCTTCATTTTTGGTACTGTGCTTACACCAAGGGTCAGAGACCACCAAAAACTGTAAAAAGTGAAAACTATAAAGACAAACAGTACTAAAATACAACATAACATGAATCTGTGATTGAGACTGATACCTTGTCTTCCTTGACAATCAAGAAATATTTACCTATGCAATGCATTTTGTATATTTTTTCCAAAATCAAGAGCTTGTATTTTTATGGTAAGTTATTGGGGTTTCTGATATTAAGAGAGTTCAACACTCCCAGACAAGTCTTCTGATCTAAGCCTAGAGCAGCTAGAATTTTTCTCAGCTGCTTCCAAAGCTAATGGAAAGGCTTTTGTTTAATGCATTTTGTTACAATGAAAGAAGGATATGAAGTTACATAGTACTCTTCAAAGACGTCCAGTAGAGATGAAAAATATTAGATATTTTGATCATGGACAGAGTTCCGGAGAGTATAGTTCCGGATTCCTTCTGCCGGGTTAGTAGGCCTCCACCTGCAGACTATTGACTCTGTCACTTGTCAACTGCACTCAGAAGATGTTGCATTTACTCTGGAGTTCAGTTCCCATTCTAAAGAGCTAACATGGGCAAACAGTAAATGAATTTTTGGTAAATTGTGATTTAAAATCACAACAATAAACTTTAATGGATCTTTTGAATAGCTGCCATCGGTTTTGCTGATAAGACTTTCTCACAACCCTTTGTTGTCCAAACTGTTTTAAGGTAGCAATGCTTTCTCTTACTATACTGATATGCTTGACATTAAGGTGAAGTTAACATTATGTTGGAAACAAGGTGATTTCTTTCAAAGGGCTATTACAGTTTATATCTCTGGAAAGAATTGAATATATCAATGAAACAAATACTGTGTAGTGGGAAAAAGTCTGATTTGTTGTTTATGTCACTTTCTGATAGTTTAGAGGGCTATCTTATTCAAATATATATTGGTGGCATACTTAAATAGCTACATGATTAGCATACCATAGGTACTTTTAAATCACAAATAATTTTAGGTCAAACATCACAGTTTTCAGACAGGGTTTGAATAGTTTATCACTCAGCAGAGGCAGGTGGTAACATAGAGAGTATCTAGGGGAATATTTGATTTTTTAAGTAAGGGCTCTTCTACTTTGAGAAACTGACAAACTACATTTTAGTATCATATATATCTAGTATTATAAATACATTGCACAAGAAAGTATTTTCCAGAATTGTGAATTGGTTTGAATTTCTTTTTTCAGACCTATAAACCATATAATGAATGGCTAAAATTCATTAGGCATAGGTTTTTGTTTTTCCTCTAAAGTTGCTACTTTCCATATTTATCTTGTTCTTATGTCTCCTTATTAGAGAACCAAAACTACTGGTCAGTGGAGTTTTGTCCAAGAAAGAGCAACATGGGCTGGGGATTTAGCTCAGTGACATAAGCACCTGCCTGGCAAGCATGAGGTCATGAGTTTGATCACCAGTATAAAAAGAAAAGAAAAAAAGAAGAAAAGAGCAACATTTGTAAATTTGTGGCTCTTGACTTTTCTCTTGTTATGTTTATACTCAATTTTGAAGGGCTGCATATATGTCAAGGGTTTTAAACAACTAGTACTTATGGCTCAGGTTATTGTGTAACACACAGTAATACTAGTTGTACAACAAAGCCTGTGTTTTTCACTAATTTTATTGTTGCTGGTTCTGTGTCTTCCTCCTACTCCATTTTTCTATAACATAGCCTTATGTCTTCACGCTAACTATATTTATAAGGCCAGTAAGTGACCTTTAAGTGATTTTATTGCTTACATTATGAAAACACAAGGGTTAATACATGGAGGAATTTTCTATTTTTACAAAATAAAAAACAGGAGAACAACTAAAAGACACAACTGCTTTACTTATTTCATTGTGAAGTTCTCAGGGTTTCTTCAGTGTTTTCCTGTTTTAGCTCCTCATGCCCGGCCTGTGCTAAAATGAGGTATGGTAGGTGCTATTATACACATGTACAGTGTCTAAGGACCTAAGTAAGATGAAGGCCAAATGGAAACAAAAGGAAGAGATGAAACAGGAGAGTTTATTTCATTCTGACTCAAACCACTGGAACATAGCTCTGTGGCAGAATACCTGCCTATTATGAGTGAGGTCCTGTGTTATATTCCCAGCCCTTCAAAGAAAGGAGGGAGGAGGGGAGGAGGCAGCGAGGCTACAGAGGGAAGGAGAGGTTTGACTTGCTGTGAACTAACAACAACATATGATGAAACCACATTCTCAGTTCTATGAATAAAAGTGGAGAGGTGGAGTAGTCACATGAAGGTAGATCACAAGTGACAGAGGTACTGTCCATGTAAACATCAGTAGATCAAAATGAATGTCACTAGATACAGAATTAGTGTGGGTGGTATTTGATCAAAGGGTTCTGGGTAGTCAAATAGAATTTCTTTTGGTATTTGTCATGGTTTATTCGGTGGCCCCCAGGCCTCATGTATTTGCACTGTACATTTGTGATTGGTTCATTGTCTAGTGCTTGGATTGGTGGTGTCAGTGCTATACCCTCCTAGGGGTGGAGCCAGGATGTGATGTAATGGCAGGAAGAAGGTGTGTCTCTCTTGCGGGTTCCTGCTTGCGGTTTGCAGCCTCCATGAACTGCGGCCCCGCCATGCCACCCTACCTTGGAGCCAACTTAGTATGGACTGAAATCTCCAAAAACTAAGAAATAAACCTTTCCTTTCCCAACTTTGGGCATCAGGTATTTTGTCTCAGCAATGAGTAAAAAGTAACCAAAACAGAATTCCATCCCACTTTTCTGGACTTACTGACTTTGGGTTTGCTTACTTAACAAAAAGCCAATCTATGAGATCTAATTTATTATATAAAGCTCTATGAATCCTCAAGGACCTATGTCTACATTATAAATAAATGCCAATATAAATTTTTAAATATCTAATAGAGGCTGTCACTTTATAGTCCTAATTCTTTAAGTAGAATTCTTGAGTATACTACATTGTTTCATAATGTAAAATTATGAGATATTCCCTCAATTATACCTTATTTCAGTTGATATTTTAAAAACTTGAAATTCTACAGAGATTGTCAAAGTTTGGGTTTGTTATCTATTATAATAAATTTTTGGTGTCACATATATGTTTGCATGTGCATGTGTTTTATTTTGGAATCTTGTCACACGTGTTTACATGAGTAGGGAGTTTTCATCTGAATACTCACCTAACCAAAGAATTTTACACATGTCTTGTATACTTACTATGTTCAGACCACTGTGCTGGACATTTGAGTGACACAAAGAAGCCTAGGGCATAGTTAGGACCCCTTGGAGCTTACAAGCTGACAGATTAAATTATGCTACAGAGTAGTATGTGATGGGTACCTGATGAGTCAAGTCCTGCCATTTAGCAACTAGGGAAGGCTGTACAAAAGAATCTGGATTTGACTTGTATCCTTAAAATGTACAGATTTTCAAAGCAAGCAGTGGACTATTAGGTCTTAAATAAAAATAAATGACAAAATAAAAAGAATTTTTTTCATCCCTAACTGAAATAATCATGCTAGGTAATGACCGTCTGTATTTGCTAAGATAATGAGATGAAAGGTTGGTAGGGAATACCATAAATGATGACTTATACTGACAAAATCTAAACCTACTTATCAATGTCAATATCATTAAAAGTGGGACAGTCAGATATTATATATCTCTTAATACAAGGTATGATAAAACAGTGAATGTTTAAAGTTTTTAAAAAATCTAGTATAGTGAAAGGTACATTACCATTTCTTCCCCTCAAAATAATGCCCCTTGCTTCAAAAAACACTTCTATTGTTCTTTCTACTTTCTGAAGCAGGTCTGGAAGTCATCTTTTGTGAGAGTCTTTAGATGCACCATCATAGCACTGTCAAAGTCCTGAATCAATTCAAAATATTTACCTTTCATGGTCATTTTGCCTTTGAGGAAGGACTAGAATTTGCATGATACCAAATATGGCCGATGAGGACACACTGTTTTTATAAGCCTTCCTTCTGTTGTCAGCACTTGTATTCACCATGTTGTTATTTTTTTAAATCACACCTCATGAAAGAAGACTTCTAGAACTGCTTTAGAAAGTTGTAACAATGATGGGATTGAAATGAGGAATAGTTTGAAGAGGTTTAATGACAATGTCTTTTACGATAATAAACTTCTGTGGATTTGGGGGGGGGTGTTGTTTTGTTTTTAGTGTATTGTTTTGAGACAGGTCTTACTATGTAGTTCAGGCTGGCCTTGAACTTACTGTGAAGCCCAGGCTGGCCCAAATCATGGCAATTCTCCTGCCTCAGTCACCCGAGTACTGAGATTACAGGTGAATACCACCAGCCATGGCTACTATAATCATTTTTTAAAATTTAAGCACTTACCATATAGTTTGATCACAACTTATATGCTATAATATTGTGAAGTATTCTTGCAAAACATCTTTTAAAATTTGAATCTAATCAATCCTCTATATTTAAACTACCAGTTAGAAAAAATACAGTGGGTAGAGGAAGATGTTAAAAGACCTGAAGGTAATACAATCAGCCAAACCCAGGATATAGCAGTATGTAGGGCAACTTCATCAACAAAAAATATTATTTCAAAAAGGATGGGAGTGTAACATGTTCTGAATGATAGAACACTTCCCTGCCATGCATAAGGCTCTGGATTCAATACTTAGCACTGGAAAAAGAAAAGGAAGGTCCTGGGTTTATAGTTTAGGGGCAGAGCACCTGATTCATATGTGTAAAGTCTTAGATTTGATTCCCAGCATCACCAAAAAAAAAAATTGTGTAATGAATGTATGGTATTTTACTATACTCTTCACTTGACTTTGTATGTGTGTATATATATATATATATATATATATATATATATATATATATATTTTTTTTTTTTTAATTGGTATTAGAGATTGAACTCACAACCATGCGCTTGCAAGGCAGGCACTTATGCCGCTGAGCTAAATCCCCAGCCCCTGACTTTGTATATATTTGACATTTTCTAGCTTTTAGAAAGCATTGTATATATTATAAAATTCTATAAAGATGTTATTTTTAAATATGTAGCCCAGGTTGGTCTTGAACTCACAATTCTCCTCCCTCAACCCCTCAAAGTGCTGGAATTAGAGGTGTGCACCACCATGCCTAACAACATTACTTTTTATTCCAAGTAATAATCAAACTAACATAATTATGGTACAATGACAGTGGAAACTGCAATCAGAAAGTTTTGCTGTCCTTAGAATGTTCTAAAATGTCAAGGTAGTTGCTTGTATTTAAATGTGAAGAAATGAGAATTTATTATTTTACCCTTCCCCCCAATAAATCTAATAGAATTGCTGTGATTATTTACCAGTGCCTAGCCAGTAATTAGACCATTGATCCATCTAAGTGTCATGAGAAGCTTTAACCTGTCCTTGTTGTAGTCCTTAAGTACAGCATTTTTAGAAAAAGGCTAATATAAACGTTTAGTAGAAACTAAGGCAGTCCCTCTCAAGAGAGGCCTTAGGTGATACGGCACAGAAAGACGTGTATACTGAGCAGTGTGTATCAACATCTCTAGAAATATACCTGTGTAAGTGCCTGTATCTATATTAAGATAAACATGAGTTCATACCGATGTCTCCAACTCTACTACACCACCACAGGGATCTCTCCCTAGCCTTTACCCCTTGCTTGTCTGTGACTCCAACAGTGAAAAACCTGGTTCCAACACCTGCCATATAATTATTTGTTTCTAATCTATGAATGTTGTATAGTGGTTTTTAAATTATTCTATATCTCATTGTATCAACAAGAGTTCCTTTTGTCAATCATCTTGGTGAGCAACCCTTGCCAAAGGTGTTTAGTTTTGTACCTTCTCATTGCCTGCTCAATGATGTTATTTCATACATTTGTAATATAATTCAATTATTTGGTCATACTCTGCAGTCTATCCAGGGAGTCTCACCTACTGGATCAGTGAGATCCAGTAGGATCTAATGGATCTAAATATTTTAGAGCTTTCAATGATACAAATACCCCACTGTGGCATATGTGCCATAGGTTTACCATCACTGACCTGCACCATTAAAACAGTTTAGACATTAGTATTGACTCTGTGCTTTGGATGTCTTTGAGTTTTGATAAATACATGATGTACTGTATCTCATGTTTAAGTGTCTTACAGAATAGTTTCACTGATGTAAAGAACACCCATGCTTCACTGATTCAACCCATTTCCACCCTGAACACCTGGCATCCACTGATCCATTCACTCTAGGTTTACCTTTTCCAGAATTTTATGTAAATGAAATTATACAATATGTGACTTCAGTATGCCTCACCTATCTGTACGTCAAATTCTTTATTCCATTCTTGGGAAGTTTTCTGCCATTACTGCTGTGAACAGTATATATATATATATATATATATATATATATATATATGTGTGTGTGTGGATATATATATGTATATATACATGTATATATATGTATATATACATATATATGTGTATATATACACATATATGTGTATATATATATATATTTGTGCTGTCTCCATTTGTTCATTGTCTCTGATGAATCTTATTCTTTGTATCGTCTAGCAGCTTTGTGAAACTGGTAAGAAAAAAAATAGAAGGGAAAGAAACAGGAACAGAGCAAAAGAAAAAAAAAACCCTTAGAAACATTATTCACACATGTACAAAAACCAGAACAAACAAGGGAAAGAAAAGTCCACTTCAAGGTATGTTTCTGTTGCTACTGTGGATGAGGGGGTTAGACAGAGCCCAGATCCATATGGTTGATTCTAGCAATCCTGCAGTAGAATTATGATAGTGCAGTGGATAATCCCAGCAAACCTGTGCTTTCAACTCTGCAGAAGTTCAGGTTGTTTCTGGTTTCTAGCTGTGAGTCTGGGACTGAAGTTATTCAGCCCACAATACTCCAGGGCCCTCTTAATGGCTTGAGCTCAGCTCTGTAAACCTGGATGTCTCATGGCTGCACCTCACAATGATGTTGAAGCTGCTATATGGAACCAACCCATGGCTGCTGTAGGTAACGAGTTCAGCTGGCCCCTTCCCAAAATGATGACCAACCTATTAGTCTCTCCTGGGGATATCTGAACTGGAATCATTCACTAGCCACTGCACCCCACAGTGTCTACTGTTCTGCTCCACTGGTGTGTTTCTCTGTGTAGGCCTCTGGAGTCGTTTGTACACAGTGAGCCTCTGCAGGTTTGAACTGCCTCTCTTCAGCTGGGAGCTAGCATTCGAGAAGAAGGCACTGTTTGCTATTACCTTCTAAATTGAGGTCCCTATCTTTGCTCTTCTTATGGGCTTACTTCAGATCTTGCTGGGTCCTGGGGACCCACTTCTCTCTCTATTTTTCCCACATTGTTATATTCCAGTGTCTGGATTCCCAAGTTTTAGAGGTTGATTTACTGCTGCTCACGCCATCATCTTCCTGGAAATCCTGTTTGTTTGTTTTTGTGCTGAGGTTTGTAAGATGATTATAGTGGGTAACTTTGTTGCTAGTATGGTTAATGTCTACTTTGGATAATGTCTACTTTTCAGAGATAGCCTCTGGGTGTTAGGAACTACAAGCCTTTACCTCTGTGTCAGGATCCAACCATCTCTGTTTCTTTGGGAGGGGAGATTGCAGTTTATTTGGCCCAGTAACCATTTATTTGAGTATGGCCTACAGTACTTTTTATGATCCCTAGGCAAAGCAAATAGCCAATGGAGAAAAACTGTCACCTCAACTAAAACATTAAAATCAACAACCACAATAGTGTCAAATACAAGCTAGACATTGATAAACGCTAAGAAGCAATAATATGCTACCCTCAAATATAAGAAAGAGATCCATAGCTATAATACAAACATTAAGACCAACCAGATAATGATCTACAGTATCTACTCTATAATGATTTTATCTCCATTAATGATATGACAATATTGAACCATAGGAATAAATATTTATTTATAGATTCATAAAGTATAATAGTTTTCTTGTAAGTATTGAAGTGGTGGGGAATTGGAGCCTGAATTAGGGAATAAATAAATTAGTAGTGTCAGATAAAAATAAAAGAAAAAATCACAAGGAAAATGATAATTTAAAAATGGACAGTAAAGGGAAAAAAAGAGAAAACAATAAGAGATCAAATTAAAGGAGAAGAAAAGAGAAAAAAGAGGATCTAGTCAAACACATAAAAATAAAATTAATTTTTAAAGAGGAAAAAGAAAATGGGAGATAAAACTCCAAACACTAGCAAAATCAACAACAAAACTCACTATTGAAAAAAATTGGATCAAAAGAAGAAAGAAAAATTTCTACGTATTTCCAGATGAATGATTTACTTCCAGGAATCCAACAAGTCAGTCATTTGTACCTCTACTTTATAACCTGTGGTTTTGTGAGATGACTCTTTCACCGCACCAGGTCCCCTTGTCTATAAACCTTAGTGTATGGTCACTGTCCAAGAAGAAACTCATTGCCACTTGTGATACATGGGAAGCAATAAATTCCCTGGTCTCCTCTGGATGTAGGCAGTGGCATGGGTGATGGCCTCAATGCCATCACCTACAGTTCTGACCACTCTGAATCCAAGCCTACTGAATCTGGTCTCCAATATCAGAATTAGGTTCCATGTCCTTCTTGACCAGAGCTTTAACTTTTTAGTGGATCTGTGGGAAAGGGAGGTATATCTATCCCTCCCCCTGCCCCAGTCTGTCTCCTGTGGCTGGCTCTCACCATCAGTTTGGTAGGGTAACTCTTTAGGGTTTGCCTGGCTCGATTCCACATAATTAACCCGCTTGCTAAAAATGGCTTCAGATTAAACTAACACTCTCTCTCTCTCTCTCTCTCTCTCTCTCTCTCTCTCTCTCTCTCTCTCTCTCTCTCAATATGGCAGGCACTACACTAGATTTTTTTCTCTAATTATATCCCAACATGAAAAAGTCACTGTCAGTGTAAAACCCCACACTGTTTCTGTTTTTAGTTTACAGCAGCTGTGAGCTTTTCTTGAGGCTAGCACCGTTGGCCCATCTGTTGTTTTTTGCTAATGCATCTGATACTTCCAGGCAGCTTTACCTCTTCTCCAGGGTGTTGACCTCTAGGTGAGTCAAGTCAGTTGTTTGATAGTCATCTGTGTGGCCCTGCACTGAAGGGAACCAAGATATAGAGCATGTTAGGAGTGAAAGTTTGAAGCCCACAGAAAGTAGTGTTAGGGAGAGTTTAATCAACCTAAGATATCATGGGTGGGGTCATTTCACTTAACGTTATGATCTCAAGGTGTATACATTTTCTTACAAATGACTCATTAATCCTTCTTTATGTACATACCACATTGTGTTTATCCATTCATCTGTTGAAAGACATACAGTTTGCTGCCACAATTAGCTACTATGAATTGTACTGGTATAAACATGGGTGTTTATTTATCATGTTATATGATATCTTTAACTCTTATGTGTGATACCTAGAAGGAGAATAATAGGTCAAGCTGAATTTCTAGTTTTAGTTCATTTAGGAATCTCCATACTAATTTCCATTGTGGTTGTACTAATTTTCCTTCCTACAAGAACAAATAAGTGCTTTTTCCCCTCACAGCCTCACTAGCATTTATTATTGTTTAATCTCTTGATGATAGCCATTTTTTCTGGAGTAAAACAGAATTCCAAGGTTTTAATTGCATTTCTCTAATGACTTATGGTAGTTACTCCCTCAGTGCTGGGACAAAATATAAAACATTCACAAGTTATTGGAGGAAAGTTTTATTTTAGCTCACAGTTTGTAGAGGTTAAAGAACATAATCAGCTGGGTTCAAGGCAGGGCACCATTGCAGAAGGGCATGGCAGAAAAGACAGTCCATTGAATAGCAGGCAGCAGAAAACAGTCTTCGATCTGTTTTCCCTTTTTATTCCATCCAGAATACAAGTCTATTGGTTGGTGCCACTCACATCCTTTATGGGTCTTCTATCTTCAATAAATCCATTAAACCACACCTAGAACTATGGCAAACCAACCAGCAGACTAATCCAGTATCACACATCTGTGATTCATTGTCACATATTGTTATGGTTTGTGCCTGGGTGGCTCCCCGAGCCTCACACAGTAAGAGAGGTGGCTGAATCTAGCATTTATGATTGGTTCATTGTGTAGCACTGGGATAGGTAGTGTGAGCGCTGCACCTTCCTAGGGGTGCGTAACCAGCATATAACATAGGGAAGGAGGCATGCTTTTCCCCTTTTTTACCCTTTTCGCTCTTGTCACTTGTGGCCCTAAACAACTGCCCTTCAGCCACACTGCCTTGGAGCCAGCTGAACATGGACTGAAACCTCCAAAAAGTTGTAAGTTAAATAAACCTTTTCTTGCTTCACTTTGGGCATCAGGTATCTCAACAATGAGAGAAAAGTAAGACACATATTCATTGTCCACTTACTCTCATAAGTCCCAGCTATGAGTGCATGAGGCTTTGGGGGAACATCCAGATATAAGCCACAACATGGCTAGAGACATTAAACATTTTTTCATATATTTGTTGGCCGTTTATACTACTTCTGTGAAGTGTATTTATATAAGTTGCTCATTTTTTGATTGGGACTTTTATTTTGGGGAATCTAATTGTTTTACTTCTTTATATAGTCTAGATATAAGTCCTCTCTTCATGAAGTAGCTGGCAATACTTTTTTCCTATTCTGTAGGTTATCTCTTTACCCTGTTGTTTCTGTTGCTGAATAGAAGCTTTTTAATTTGCTGTGATCTCATTTGTTGACTCTTCATGTTATTTCTTTTGCTATTATTCTTTGTTTTTCTTTTTGTCTTTTTTTTGGTACCAGGGTTCGAACTCATGACCTTATGCTTGCCAGGCAGGCACTTATGCCACTGAGCTAAATCCCTGGCTGCTATTACTCTTATGCTGTTCAGAGAGTCCTTGCCTATACCTATGTCTTCAAAAGTTTTTCCTATTTTATCTTCCTGCTGATTAAAGGTTTCTGTTTTAAGATTTAGTTCTTTAACTCATTTTGATTTTAGTTTAGTAGTACATAGTAAGACATATGGGTCTAGATTCAATATTCTGCATGTGGATAGCCAGTTTTCTCAGCACCATTTATTAAAGAGGCTATCTTTCCTCCAGTGTATGTTTTAGCCCCTTTATGAAATATCAGTTAGCCAGATGTGCCAGGGATTGAAATAACATTGGTTTTAGGCTAATAATTACTGAAACTATGGTTTATTATGTTCTTCCTTACATACCACCTATGATTTGGTGTGACCCCTTCAAAATTCAGGTGTTAACACTTAATGACCAATGTCATAGAGTAAAGCCCCTTTCCCCAGAAACAAGGCACCATTTTGGAAGCAGAAGGCACCCCTCACTAGACAGTGAAAGTGCCAGCTGCCAGCACTTTGATTTGGGACTTCCTGACCTCCTAAACTGTAAGAAATGAATTTATGTTCTTTAGAAAGTATCCAGTATATGATATTTTGTTATAGAAGGAACCATTTTATTGATGTAGAATTTTGAAAACTAACAAAGTTTATCCAGTATATTACCTTTACTGTGAAAAATTCTTTAATACCAACATTTAATATCTGCATATATCATTATTATTATTCAGAAAATATGACTATCTATCACTCTACATAATTACTGCCGAGGCTCGTCAATGCTATTAATAGACACTCCATTTTCCTGTTAAATTCCTCAAGGACTGCTCCTTTTGAGGGCTGCAATGGAGAAAGGGCCCTCAATCTTGAACCTTGCCCACGATCACCCACCTAACAGGTCTACAGTGAGAGAATAGATTGTCACATTCTATTCTAGAGTGAGGTCTAAGCAGTTCACAGCCACTAGGACCAGATCTTCTCTTTCCCATGTGCGGACTGCTACAGGACCTTCTATGGACATCCAACATTCATATAAATCCCATAACCTCTGACATTTCAACTGATGAAAAACTAGACACAAGATCAGAATGATCTATTTCTACAGACTTATCAGGATTTTAGTCCATAATCATAAGTCTTATCTACGGAATAAGAACAATATTAGAAAATTTGACTACTTGAATATTCTAAGTTCCTTGATTCTTTCCCTTTTTTAGGCAGAGGCTCACTGTGCAGCTCAGGCTGACCTTGAACACTTGACAATCCTCCTGCTTCAGTCTCCCAAGTGCTGTGTTTACTGACGTGCACCACCATGCCTTCTCAGTTCTTTGATTTTTAAGCACCTGAAACTCCATGAGTTTTACCACACCCAAATGAATGACTATTCTTTGGGTGTGTGTGTGTGGTATCAGGAATTGAACTCAGGACCTTATACTTGTCAAGCAGGCACTTATGCGTCTGAGCTATATCCCCAACCTATGAATTGATATTTTTGACTAGTAGTTAAAGCCAGTTTATTTATAATACTAGAAATGTGACCATTTTTTCCAGTTATGTATTATCTATTTTTGAAACAAATACCCCTAATTTAGTAGCATTGAAATAACTTTTGCTAGGTGAAGTGGCACATGCTTATAGTGCCAGCTATTTTGTAGGCTGAGTCCAAAGTATCCCTTGAGCCTAGGAATTTGAGACAACATAGGGAGATTCTGTTTGAAACAAACAAAAAGCTTGCTATGCTCTTAGGTTCTGAAGAACAGGAATTTAATCAGGATATAGCACATGCAGTGCATCTCTACTTCATGATGTCTGGAGCCTTAGTTGGGAGGTTAAAAGTCATGTCTCGAAAGGCTATGGGCTGTAGTCACCTGGAGGCTTTTTATTTTCATGCCTGGCACCTAGGATGACATGTCTTGAAGGCTGGGCTCAGAAGGAACTGTTAACAGAGCACTGAGATTTGGCTTGGCCTGGTGGCAGAGTTCCCAGGGGGAAGTATTCGGTGAAGGAGCTTGGGAAGAGTGTGTGGTGTGAGAAAATTGGAGGAATCTATTCTGGCCTTATAAAACCTAACTCTGGAAATCACATGGCTTCATTTCTGCCATATTCTAGGAAATGAATCCTAAGACTTCCTGAGTCACAGAAAGATAAGAGATCACCTCTCACCAATCCTTAATTTTGGTACCAGGGATTGAAACTGTGGTCTTCCCACTGAGCTACATTCTCAGGCCTTTATACTTTTTAAATTTTGTAACAGGGTTCTACTAAGTCACTAAATCACGTGATCTGGGTTTGAGTTTGTAATTCTCCTGCCTCAGTCTCCCAGAGTGCTGGGACTACAGAACATCAGAAAACTTCCTTTTTAAGAAAAGTTCTGAGTAGAGTTGTGAGGTCTGGACTCCACTCTGGCCATGGTTTTGGACCAAATTTCTATGATAGGCACCAACAGACCAGCCTGACAATCAAAATGGAGGCACTTGTGCTAGCATCCCACCTCAGTCAGCTAAAATTAACTTTCCAATAAAGTGAGACAGTCAAATTTCCAATAAAGTGTGTTTCAACTGATACAGTAAATGAAATTCTTTCTGCTGTATTCCTTACATTAAAAAAATAACTTGAGGTAAACTGGTGTTAATCAGTTATTTTTCTATTCTTCTGTCTCCTTGTACCCACAGTACAAAGAAAGTGACTTTGAAATGATCAGTTTGCTTTCTGTTTTGTTTCAACTTTCTTCATCCCTTTTCTGATTCTTAAACCGATCTCTTCTGTTTGGTTCACTGTAACATTTATTGTTCTATGGAATGAAGTGTGTCTCATTCTAGATTAGGAAAAAAAAAAAAAAAGCCAGTTAAGATGTTTAAACGATAGCAAGCAGCCTAGTTTCAATTCCCAGCACCAACCAACCTGTCACCCCTCTCCTCAAAATCCCTTAAACTAAATTGTAGTTTTGTCATTTGACAATGAGTAACAAGATGAAACGAGTTGAGATGAAAAAAATGGAAAGAGTCTTGGAGAACTGTTTGCAAGGTGAGACAAGTTCCAGGGATTGATTGCACAACAGTGTGAATGTACTTCACACTGTGGAACTGATACCTCCCCTCCCCTCCCCTCTCCTTCTCCTCTCCTTTCCTTTCCTTTCCTCTTTCCTTTCCAGGAATGGGAACCAAAATCTAACAAATCTAACCAAAATCTAACACAATCTAGGCAAATGTGTCTCTGAACTGTATCTCTAGTTCTATATGCTTAAAAACTATATGCTTAGTTCTGTAAACTATATGCTTAAAAAATGGTCAAAATGGTATTTTTTATGTTACTCTTTCCCTTTTGCATTTACTATGTCTATTAGATTTTATGTCAGAGATATGATAGCATTGTAAGGGGGCTGGAAAGCATGTGAATTTTGAAAAATCTGCGGGGACACTTTCACATAGCTTAGCCATTTCATATACTGATTTTTTTTTTTTTCTTGAGATAGAATCTTGCTGTATTTTCCAGGCAGGTCTTAAATCGATGTGCTGAAGTAAACTTCCTGCCTGTCTCAGTGCCCTGAAAAATTGGGACTACAAGTGCACCATGGCTGGATTTGTGTATACTTTTAAAGAAGCATTCAAATCACTCTCTGGATTCCTAGCTTGCATTGCTAAATGTCCCCATGCCTCACATGTTACCTGTCCCATCTTGCTACAGCCTGCAGTCCTTCTTCCTAGACCCTTATCATCACCACTGCTCCCCACTTCAAACCCTTTCCAGTGCCAAGACAGAGTAACTGATTAGCAATGCCACATGGTGGCATTATGGTGGCAAAGGAGTAGTTTTTCTGCGGAAGGAGAGTGGCAGCAAACTCTGTACCCAGACACATCTCTCTCCTCATCCTCTCCTCCTGTCTCCAAAGATCCAAATAAGTTTCAAGCTCTTCACTTTTCCCAGAAATCTCCAACCTACTTGTCATGGCTTTTGAAGTCTGTTTGCTTACTGCCTTTGTGTCCCATTTGTTCCTACTCTCACTATTGACTCCCATCTCACCATTGTATTTCTCTACTGGGGAGGGGGCTGGAATGTAGAGTTTAGGAAACAGTTTATTAATTCTGTGTCCCATTGTCTGCAGAAACCTTTAGGCAACCATAAAATGGGTGTGTGTTTTATCAGTGACAGGAAGTGACAGTGACATTTTACAGTCACCACCCTAAAACATGCTACTTGCCAGCTCCCTGCTGTGAGCAAAGAGCCTTTCAGTTGGAATGCAAGCAAGAATCTTGCCCCAGCCAGTCTTTTCTCTATTATCCAATATTCATTTTAAAATATAGATCTAATTATGCCTCTCCTCTTTATGTCCTTTGATGACTTGTCATTATATTAAGAAAAAAAAGACTAAAGCCATTACCTTGATCTCAGGGCCCTGTGGAGTTATCTGTCCAGCCTTCTGGCCACAGTTGCTATTCATTTGGTCTTTTGGTTTCTCAGTGTGCCAAATTTCTCTTGTGCCTGTGTATGGAACCTGCTCAACAGACTAGCCACCTCCACACCAATCCCTCAGGGTCGCCTACCCCAACACACGCTTAAATCTCTTCCCATGGCCTGAGGATCTCTTATCCATTTTTCAGGTACTAGATATTAGTTCATACGTTCAGAGATGCTTCCTTCCAACAACCCAGAGAGATTCCCAGTTAGACACCTAGAATTTAGCGTGCCTAGCTTTAGAGCACTTGACATTATTTTTAGTTAATTATTTGTACAATCACCAGATTTACATTTGTCTTCTCTGCGAAAACAGTAAGCACCTGGGTGTGGTGGTGCATACCTGTAATCCCAGCCTTCTGAGATCCTGAGACAAGAGTTCTAAACCAGCCTGGGCAACGCTGTGACTTAGAGAGACTCACAAAATGAAAAACAAAACAAAACAAGAATAAAAACAAACAAAGAACAAAAAAAGGAAAGGGGCTATGGATACAGCTTAGTGAAAAGGTCCAGTTCCCAGTATGAAAAGGAGAATGTCAACATTATAAAAGCCAAGAGTAAGTGAATGTTTTATTTAAAATTCTATGCCCTGTGCTCAGTACAATCTTCCACAGAGTAGAGATTCAAAATGTATTTCTGAATCAGCATAGAAAACCAAAAGGAAGATGTCTCTTTTTTAAAAAATATCACACTGGATTTGGTGTTGAGGAGGATCATAACATACTTTATTTTTCCCTGGTGAAGTTCATAACTTCTAATCCAATACTGGAGCCAGGAAGACAGTGATTACTGTCATTACTAAAGAGAAATGAGAGAAGTAACTACTATTTGCTATTAAGTACTTGGGGCATCTTAGAGATACCTTTGATTCCAGGTCTTAAGCTTCAAACATTGTTATTTCCAAAATGAGGCCTACTGAAAGACCAGTGGGGATATAGCAAAAACTTACAAGAACTAGTGTCAGAAAGAAAAATGATAGCAATGGATCATAATTCCTTAACTACACAGGTATCCAGAGTAATAACGATATTCAGAAAACATGCATTGGAGGCCAGGGAAGGAAACCCCTGCATAACAGAAGAATGCCTGCCTAGAAACATAGAAGCAATAATCTGAAAATCAGTATTTACAACCACCGATGAACTGAGGGTTATTAAAAATCATTCATCTGAGGGTTATGAAAATTCACTGGGGAACAAGATACATACACAGTATTACTCTGTTACTCAATTCTGTATAGAGAAAAAAGGTGTCTTTACAATGGAGAGACCTGAGGGACACCACTCTAACCAAGTGATTAAATTAAGCATCCAAGCTAGTAACTAAACTGACATTCTGCTCTTCCTGATGTAATGTAGATGGAAGTACATATATCATCAGAGAAGTATTCTTGCTGAATGCTTAACATGAATCTAATCATAAGGAACCATAATTATGAGGTGTTCTATGATACAGTCTGAATTTCTCAATTTGTTGGAGTCTGGTTTGAGTATTAATCTTGACATGCTAACTTGAATGGATTAAGAAATGTCTAGCAGCTTGGAAAAGCACAGTTGTAGGTGTTTCTGTGGCTGGCTGACATGTAGGTTAGCAAACTGAGAGGGGAAGATTCACCCCAGTTGTGGCTGGCACTGACAAAGAGGCCTGTAGCCTAGATGGAATAAAAAGGGAAAGAAGAAAGAACTGTGCCAGTTTTGAAGCATTTCCATTTTCCTGAGGCAGCGTGGCCTCTGCTGCTGTTGCTTTGGATGTTGGTCTCCAGGTCTTCAGTTTCCCCACCCTTCAGCAGAGGCTTGGATCAACAACTCTCCAGTGAGCTGCCAGGCCCCCAGTCTCCCCTGGAACTGCATCCTTGATCCCTCTTGTTCTGTAGCTTTTGGCTTCTTGGACAGAACAACTACCAGATCCTCCAGCTCTCCAGCATGAAGGCAGTAACTGTGCACTCCCACATCTCTGATCCTACAAGCTACCTAATAAATACACTTGCACAAGTACACATTTTTTCTCTGTATTCCCTTCCTCTAGAGAACCCTAACTACATCTAGTGAAGAAGAGGGAGATTATTCAAGATTATGGGGTGTGAAGAAACAAGATAAACAAATGCAGGGTGTAATCCTTGCAACTGTAAGGTAAACTTTGAAAGTAAGTTGAAAAAATTTAAATATAGACCATATGTTAGGTATTGTTAGTGATGTTATTTTGTTGGTGTGCAATACTAGGGGTTATACCCAATGCCTGAGCATGTTAGGCAAGTGCTCTACTACTGAGCTACAACTTTAGCCTTAAGTAACATTATTGTATCAATGTTAAACTGTAAGTGTAAGAATGGTATTGTAGTTAAGTAGAAAAGTGCCCTTGTTCCTAGGAGATACCTGTTGAGACATGGTTTCAGCCAAATCAAAAACCAAAGCAAAAACAGAGGGAGTAGTATGTGCGTGTGAAGGAGAGGAGGGAAAAATAATGTAAGTCTCATTGGATTATTCTTTGGAATTTTTGTAGATTTGAGATTTTACAAATTAAAAAGTCAGGCAAGTAAGTGTTAGGACAAGATGGCTTTAGTTCAATGATTACATCCTTCTCCTGACACTTCCTCTTACCTAAATTAAACAAATTGACTTTGTCATAGTCATGCCTGAACAACAAAGACTTCCCCCACTTCCTGCTTCTTCTGCTTTTGCACAATCCTATGCATATAAAATCTATGGCTCAGTTTTGGAAGAAAAACCAGTAGGCTCCACGGGCAGGAAGATCTCACAGAGAACCCAGAAGGCTCTGAGCCGGTTTTACTTCTGAGACTCCCTAGTTAGAAAAATTACAGGGCCAGAAATATCCCTTTAGAACACTAGTTCTCAAACTAGATAGTATATCAGAATTGCTTGGGGATCTAATACACCTCAGAATAATTAAGTCACACCCCAGAATAATTAGATCACGACCTGTGTAGGTGGAAGGCAGGCACGAATAGGTCTGAAACTCCCCTAGTGATTCCAATGTGCAAATTTGAGAACCACGGCTCTAAAGAGGTTTCTCCACATGGAGATATTATGAATAACAGAGGAATAAATATTCTCAACATTAGGGTGAATAAGAAAAGTAACATTCCTGGAGCCCTCATAGTTACCCTCAGCTCCCACTTGTGCAGTCCCTGTTCTTGGCCACAGAGATGACCTACAGTTGCATACAGTAGGGAGAATTTCTCCTCTCATTTCCTAGTAGGTGGTGCTAGGGAAGAAGATACAGAGCTCTGTGATTAGCTCTGGCCAAAGGAGAATACAAAATAGTTCATTGTGGTAGTGACAGCGAATCATAATATCAGCAACTCAACAGACTTTTTGTTGGGGGTTTTGGGAATCTTTCTGTAATAGCTAATATTTCCCGATTATATGGAAAGCATGTGTTCTAAATTCAAAAAATTACTGACAAATGAATGTTGGGAATATAATACTTTGGTATTTGGACATTTGCTTTTCCAGTGTCTTATTTGTCTATCTTTACACCAATATCACACTCTCTTGATTACCTAGTTTTGTAATAAACCTTGAAATCTGATACTGTTAGTCCCCCAACTTTATCCTTTTCAAAGTTGTTTTGGTTATTCTAGGTCTTTTGCATTTCCTTGTAAATTTTAGTTTTAGTTTATCATTTTCTAAAAAAGCCTGATTAGATTTTGACTGATATTACATAGAATCAATAAGTCAATTTTCGGAGAAATGACATCTTTATTTTACATGAGTCTCCTAATACATGGACATTATGTATCTTCTTATTTATTTTTGTCTTAAATTTTTCTCAGCAGTGTTTTATAATTTCAGTGTACAAATCTTAGACATCTTCATGATTTTTTATCAATAGATATTGTTAGTGTTTTGAAACTACTGAAAATAACATTTTAAAAATTCAGTTTCTGATTGTTCATTGATAGTATTTGGAAGTACAATTGATTTATGCTTATTGATCTTATATCCTGCAGCCTTGTAAAACGTTATTAGTTCTTGCAGTTACTGTATAGACATCATAGGATTTTTATATAGGCAATCAAGTTGTCTACAAACAACATGACATTATTTCCAATCTGGAAAAAAATTTTTCTTTTCCTACCTTGGCTGGAATGTTTGCCACAATGTTGAATAAACGGTAGAGGCATACCTCTGTGGTAGAGCATGTGCTTAGCATGCACAAAGCTCTGGGTGCAATCACATTGTAAAAAATGAAAAGAAAAAAATCATGAGAACAGATGTCTTCGCTTTCATGGTGACCTTAGAAAACACTCAATCTTTTGTCATTAGTTATGATTTTAGTTGTAGAATTTTCATAAAGTCTAATTAAAGTTCCCAAATAGCTCCAAGCTTGAACTTTACACTACTTGTACAGCAAAGTTTGAAAAATATCTGTGTGATGTTCATAACTTTGCTCAATAGTTGAATAGAAAATCCAACTTGAAAAAACTCCAGGCTGAGAGTAGTCACATGTGCCTCTTGCTGCAGATACAAAGGGGTGCACGTCAGTCTAAGCGATGCTCTTGCGCAGACAGCATCTAGTGCCTGTGAATGCATTATAACATGCGTCACTGAGCTTTCTTTTCCTCTTTATTTGCATAAAATATTGTGACTACAGCTCCAAAGAAAGTTAGTGATACCAGCGGCAAAGCAAAGAGGAAAACTGTGAGAACCACAATAAAGTGAAAGAAAGAAATTGTTGGAAAGTTTGTTAAAGTTGTTAATGAGCTCTTAAGTGTAATTTTTGGGTCTCAGAACCAATTATTTGGTTTCCATTATTTCTCATGGGTAAAAATCTGTTCAGTTTGTAAACTTTTTGGTGTTCAAGCACGAATTTGAAACAAACTGAGTTCAACAATCAGGTATCACTGTACTCTATTAGGTTGAGGAAGTTATTGTCTACTCCCGAGTTAGTTGAGGAATTGTTATTACTTTTTTGCTTGTTGTTTTTGGCTCTATTTTATCAGTCAAGAGTGAGCATTGAATTTTGTTACATGTTTTACCTCTATCTTTTTTTAAAGAAAATTTTTTACAATTGAATTTTCAGATGTAGTAAGTGTAGATAGCACAGTACTAATGATGACCCCTCATGGGCCCATCACTCAGCCTCAACAATTATCAATTCATCAGCCATCTTGTTTCATTTCTGTCCCCACCCATATTCATTCTCCCAGATTACTCTTAAGCATATTTTGCTATTTTGTCATTTAAATCATATGCAGAACTTTAGCTTCACGACTGCTTGAAAACATCTTAGAAATGAAAATTCTCAGAATTCAACAAGGTCCTTCTGCATCAGAAACTCTGGCAATAGTGTTAATAAATTGTCTTAACAAGTCTGACGTGATCTGATGCATGCTGAAGACCTAGAACCACTGCCCTAAAAGATTAAGAAGCCTTTGGAAAAATGGCTAGGATTATCACACCGAAAATTTTAAAGTACAACTTGATATTATTCTGAATTATCTATTCAGTAGTCCAACTTTCAATTGTCTCATAATTGTTTTGAACATTTTTTAGTTTTTAAAATTTATTTTTATGGTTCACTGACTCCTGATCCAAACAATATCCACATGCTGATTAGCTTAATTGTTTTAAGTGTTCCTTAGCACCACCCACCCTCCCTCTTCCTCTCAACTACAAATATTCTCTTTCTTGCTGTTTTTTGCATGAAACCTTAGTAGACGGAAGTCTGGGCCAGGGGTTTAGCTCAGCTATGTCTTGAGTTTGATCCCTGGCACCTAAAAAAAAAAAAAAAAGAGAGAGAGAGAGATAAGGTCTCTCTTGCTCAAAGTTTGGTTCTGGCATCTAGCCTGTGGTTCTGGCCTGTGGTTCTACAGTCATTCTAGTACCAAAGATATTTTCCTGACTCAGTTTGAAGACCTGATTCTTGTGGTCTTCACTACTATTCCTTTATACTGCTGCTTCTGCCAACTTCATTTTCAAGCACAGAAGACCAAGCAGGAGCCACTGTCTCTTAGGGTGACACTGTATTCATTGTCTCTAGGACACTTCCTGGCAAGGCCTATAGGACTCTTCCTCTAGCCCTCAGCTTGCTTTGAACTTGACATGTCTCTGGTCGCCTGAGATGAGCTACTTTCAGGAGATTTCGAGTCAGTCACTGATAAGTCTAAGACAGGTTTGAGAGCAATTCCTGAACTCAGCAGAGCTGCACACTCTTCTAATGCTACCTACACTGGACCTGCAGTCACTTGTGTGCTGTCAGTTAATTCCAAGATCAAGCCAATTTCAGAGTTTTCAGAGAAAGCTAGACAAGAAAATGCAGTCAAACTGGTTTTGATGTCTAGAAATTCTCTTTTTAGTTTTAAATAAAAAGAAAACCACAAATGGTGTATCTAGTCAAGGCTAAAGTGATGTTTCCATGCTAAGTAAAACCCATTTGTTCTGTCTCCCTCCACTTTTCCAAGTTGGAGGAATGGATGGAATTGTGACTTGAGACCTGTTTGTTCCTTGGTATACAGAGTAAACCCCATCTTAGGGCAGCTGTGAGTGTGGCAGACTTTTGGTGGCCTGAAGGAGAGAGACCCTGGTGTGTCGGGACCTGCACCATGCAGTTGACTCATGGTGCCTCGAGAACAAGGAGCTCCTTCCCTGGGTGGGGGGGTGGCTGTAATCCTGCCGGTGGGCAGGCTGAGAATCAGACATCTCATGTCGTCATGTCCCGCCCCCTTAGCAAGTGGGAGCCAGTGAACTGCAGATCTTGTGAAAAGATTGACTATGGTATTCAGTATGAGCTCCCCATATGCAAAGATATGGACAACCATTTGGAAGAAAACAAGAGACAATATGACAGATAGTGAAGATCCCTGGTTGTATAGCTTTGAAATTTATTCTTTCTTAAGTCCCGTTCTGTTCTGTTTTGTTGTGTTTAATTTTACTCCCTTTAATAAAAATATATATAATACATAATATATAATATATAAATATATATTTGTATTATATATAATATATATTTATATATAATATATATATTTATATATATATAAAAGAGGGTAAAAGAAAGTGCTCTAAAGGGTAAAACTGAATATATGTTTAAGTGTGTAGGATAGATGACCACATTACTGTTTTTGTTGGATTGTTGAGCAGAACTGTTAATAGTCTCACTGTTTGAATGTCTACTACTTTGTGTGCTTTAATTTTGTAACTTGAACAACTATTTCCAATGATGACAGTATGTAACCTATCAAGTGGTGATTTCTTAGTGTTTTTGTTTTTTTTGTTTTGTTGTTGTTATTGTGGTTCTTTCATTTTTTTTTGCCTTTGGAATTGTGTATTGTTGCTACCCTTTTTCTGTTTTGTTTGGTTGTTTTCTTTTTTGTTTTTTCTCTTTAAATAAAATTTTTTTTAAAAAGTCTCAAAAAAAAAAAAACCCCATCTTGCTTCTCTTTTTTCTTACACAGCAAAAGATATGTATGGTATCCCATTCAGAACTCAGGGTGCTCCAGTTATCGTCTGGAACTGGTGGTGCTGGGCTGGTCATTTGATTTGATTTGTTTACAATACGAGGGACTGAACCAACAGGTGATCTACCACTGAGCTGCATCTTCAGACTCAAAAAACAAACAAACAAACAAACAAACCATTAAAAAGAAATTTGAAACAGCTTCTTATTAAATTGCCCAGGCTGGCCTCAAGTTTTGATCTTCCTGCCTCAGTCTCCCAAGTGACTGTGATTACAGAAGGGTCTTGTCTCCTGATCTGGAGGTTGGTCACAAGGATGTGTTCAGTTTATGAAAATTCACTTAATGACACACAGATGACCTGTGCACTTGCCTCTGTGTAGTTGTGCCCCGCATGATGATGTTTCAGACAGAGACAGACCACACATACTGTGCCATGGTAATTAAAATCCCGTAAGATTATGAAGGAGCCGAAACATTCTTATTGCCTAGTGACATACTTGCTATTGTGATTGTGTTACAGTTGATTCAGTGTTCAGTACAGTAGTGTCCTGCACAGATTTTATCCTGGGAGTGATAGATAAACTATGCCATATAACCTGGATGTATGGCAGGCTATTCCGTCTTGGTTTTTGGAAATACTCTATCAGGTTCACACAGTGACAAAATCACTTTATATTTCCCTGTTGTTAAGCAATGTATGCTGATATATGTTATAATCTAATAAAAAATGAACCTAGTAACAAATGTACTTTGTTTAGAGATGCTTATAAAGGGGGAGAGTATACCTGTGTGGGAACAGGGGCTATATGGGAAATTGCTCTATCTTCTCAATTTTTCTGTGATTCTAAAACTGTTCTGAAAAAGTCTTTTTAAAAAGTATATTATTTTTACCACAGAGGGTCTATCAGAGTCAGTGTTTTATACAAGTAAATAATAAGCAAGTAGTTGGACTGTCAGTGAAATGTTTGAATATTGTCAAGCAGAAGGAAAGGAAGAGAGAAAAGGGAGTGAAGAGGGAGAGGAAAGAAGGTAGAAGGGAAAGAAATGCATATTAGGAACAAACAAAATTAAAACACCTCACGTAAAGTCATCATTCTCACCAAGGACAGGGGCTTAAAATGATTTTGTTTCTTATTTCCAAGCAAGGGTTAGTAACTTGGCTCTGAAAGGAAATAAGAGCAGCAGTGTTGGATACAAACATAATAGCCACTGTTGCCTTTGTTAGGCTTTCAAGACAGCCCAACACACAGAGATACCCTACCTAACCCCAGCTCGCAGACCTTCCTTGTTTCCCAACTACTTTTTTCTCACAATCTCAATTTTACCTGTTTCTGGGTTAGGGATGCTAACCATATTATTCTGGTTTTGGGCTTCAGTGTTTGTTGTCCATGAGCCCAAGCTCCTGGGATCTTCTTCCAGGAAGAGGAAAGTCTCTGTTCAGCATCTTACCCAACAGGAAGCAAGCCCTCCTCAATATATATAATATATATATATAATATATATATAATATATATGTATATATATATTATATATACATTATATATACATATATATATGCTGCAATGATCAACTCAGGATAATTAACATTTATCATACACAGTATGTAAGCTGAGACCTTCAAATTAACTTCTGTAGACTATGTTACCCTTCTATGCTACAGAACATTAGAACTATTTCCCTGCCTCTAATGGTACCCATTATCCATTTTCTATCTTTTTGTCCTCCTGTCTTCTAATCTCCAGTGACCTCTATCTATTTTCTGATGCTGTGATGAACTTTTTCAGCTTCCACAAATGGTTGAGAGCATATGGTATTTTCCTTTCTATGTCTGTCTTGTTTCCCTCAATATTATTTCCCCCAGTTCTATCTACATTGCTGCAAATGATGAGATTTTATCCTTTTAATGGCTGAATACAATTCTATCACATCGTATACCACTATGCCAGTTGGGGCAGAGTTTCAACTTGAGGGCTTTGGGAATAAGCCCAAACTCTAGAGATTGGTAGAGCACACTTACAGGCAGTCATGGGATGTGGTCTTTGGGTCTATGTCTGGTCTCGGTAGTCTTTCCCTGATCTGCTTCCCAGCATCATGAACTAAGCAATTTAGCAATTTACCCTTCTACCGTAATATCTCTGCCTTGGAGCCAATCTATCATGGACTAAAACTGAGCAAAGTAAACTCTTCTCCTTTACCTTGCGGATGTTGGTATTGCAACTCAGTAGAGAAAAAAACTAATACAACAATAATTTCTCTCTCTCTTTTCCAACTCCCCTCTTTCATCCTTTCTTTACTTCTTTTTGGTGCTGGGGAGTGAACATGCTAAGCTATGATCTAGCACTAAACTACTTTCTCAGTCTATGTGACATTATCTATTCAACCCTTGATGGACATTTAGGTTGATATTATGCTGGGAACTATTGAGGCTAGAAATTGAACACATGTGCAGGGCTGTGGCATGGTGGAGGCATGGCTGACCCAAGAACAAAGAGATGCCTCAAAGGGCAAGATAAAGCCATAGCTGAGGACACCTGGCTCCAACCCCAATTGACAAACTAGAGATTGTAGCTACAGGCATTTCACTCCTGTAGTGAAAGTCAACCTGGAGACTTCCTTTTCAGACAGTTCTCCTAAATTAACATAAGATAATTCTCCTAAATTAACATAGTCTGTTACTTGGAAAGGTCCTTGAACCACTCCTAAGGTCCTTCCCAGTTTCTTGCATTTTCCACTCTAATTCCTTCCTTGTTTGAAAACTAAATAAATATAGGCCACCCAGAGACCTTCCTTGACTCAGCCCCCAGATTTGCAAACACTGTTAGAGGGTTTTGATCCTCCTGGAGCCCTAAAATCGTACCACTTGTCTCATTTATTTAAGCTTTCACCATACACTCCTTTGGGAGCTTGGGGATCTTGCCAGGTCCCTGATAATATTATATCTCGACTACTGTGAATAGTGCTCCAATATACATGGGAGTACACGTCTCTTTTATATCCTGATTTCAATTCCTTTAGATATGTATCTAGTTGTGAGATTGCTATATTATACAGCTATTTCTAATTGTCTCTTCTTTTCCTTCTTTGTTTTCTCCTTTCTCCTCCTACTTCTTCTTCTCCTCTCCTCTTTCCTTTCTCCTACTCTCCTTCATCTTTCTCCTCCTCCTCTACTCTTATGTTTTGAAACATAGTCTTTCTATGTTGCCCAAGGCTGGTCTTGAACTTGTGTGTTCAAGTGATCCTTCTGCCTCAGTCTCCCAAGTAGCTGGGGCTGCAGGTGTGCATTGTCATGTCTGGCCTATTTCTAGTTTTTTTGAGGAACTTCTATACTGCTTTCCATAATTGTTGTACTAATTTCTATTCCCATCAACAGCATATGATGGCTCCCCTTTTTCTGTAGACTTGCCAGCATTATTTCTTGTCTTTTTGATGATAGCCATTCTAACTGCCCTGAAGTGATATCTCATGTTGCTTTTCACTTGTATTTCCCTGATGATTAGTGATGGGCAACGTTTTTTCATTATATTTGTTGGCTACTTGTATATTTTCTTTTAAGAACTATCTATATAGATCATTTGTTAAGCTTTCAACTGTATTATTTTTCTTTAATTTTGTTTTGTTGTTATTTTACTTTGAGTCCTCATGTATTCTGTATATTAACTCCTTGTCAGATGGATAGTTTACAAATATTTTCTCCTTTTCTATATATTATCTCTTAACTGTTGATTTTTTTTTGGCAAGGGTACTTTTGATGAGTTTAACATTTAAACTGATCTACTAAGTAAAGCAGATTGTTCTCCCCAACACAGATGGGCCTTTTCTTAGTTACTTTTCTCTTTGCTGAGATAAAATACCTGCCTCCCAAAGCTAAATGGGGAAAGGTTTATTGTAGCTCACAATTTGTAGAGGTTAGAGTCCATAGTCAGTTGGCTATAAGGCAGGTTGGCATGGCAGAGGGGCACCACAGAGGAGAAACAGTTCAAGGCAGCAGAAGACAGCAAAAACAAGCAAGGGAAGGTGAGAAGCAAACCTCTTTCTGCCCATTTATCTTATCCAAACTGATGGGATTAGGGTGGTGCCAATCCAATCACTGGGCTGATTCAGCAATCGCCTACCCTTAGTGCCCTTAATCCCAGCACTGAACCATGAATCAATCACAAACTCTAGATTCAGCTGCCTCCAAAAAAGCCCCACCCGAAAGTACATAAGGCTTTGAGGGAACATCTAGACACAAACTGTAATAGGCCTCATGAAACAGAAGGCTGACCCTCCCTGGATAAGAGGCAATGACTCCTGCCTAGCTGCCTTTAAACTGGGACATTATTTGTTTTTGGTTTTTTCCTTGCCTTGGATTTAAACTGATACACAGGCTCTTTCTGGTCTTGAACTTGTTGCCCTTCAGATTGGACCAATATCATCAGCCCTGGTTCTCAGGTCTTTGGACTGTGATTGCAACTACATCGTGAATTTCTCTGGGTTTTCAGTTTTCCAGATAAAGAGCATGGATGGGAATTTTAGCCTCCATATTCATAAGAGCCAGCTCCTTATAATCTCTCTCTCTCATCATCATTATCGTAATCATCTAACCAGCATTTCTCTTCCATCAGTCTCTCCTCTAAGTCTTCTACTATTCTTTTCAGCACTGATATGTTACATACATTTTTATGTACTATAATTGGCTTATCATCTCTTATACTTAGGGTGTCAGCTCCTGGAAAGAGAGACTTTGTGTTATCTATTGCATTACCACACTGAGTAGAACAGTGCCTGGCACAAAGGAAGTGCTTAAACCATACCTGCTGAATCAGTGACTGAATCTTCTTTGCTTCATGGCATTTATTTTTTTAAATCGTGAAGTAAAAATATTATTTAGTAGTTACAGTAATGAAATAGTACAGGTTTATTCCATACATCTTTATCTTTTCTTCTATTGAATAAAGTAACACAAATTCTAGGGGAACATTTCCAAATGGAGTGATAGCAAATGCAGATCAGTAATAGCAGAAGACAACTCAGTTTTACAAACTTTTAAGAACCTCAGCAGATGGGTCTTTCTTGATAGCTTACATGCCAATAACCACAATGGAATGACATTACAGTGCAGTTTGAAGAGCTCAAATCCAATGTAAACAGTGAGTGACCTGGGTTTCAATTGAGTTGTTCTTTCAAAATAACTCATCTGACCAGCTGGGAGACCTGAGATAGCAGGGGGCAGTGTGTGGCAGTAACACTCTGGGAGTGAACACAGTTCTCAGACACTCCCTGCTCAGTGTGATTGGGCAACACAACTTCTAACTCAACAGTGCACTTTAGGTCAATGGCTTTCTGATCCACAGCATGAAACTTCTTAATATCAATGACAAGTAGGCCATGATGATGAAACAGCCAGTTCTAAATGTACTAATACTCATGCTATGATAATATTTGGAGACTGAGTCAAAGTTTCTGTAGCATCCTGACAGCTTCAGATTTTTAAATATGACAGAAAGAATACACCCAGAAATTTATTAAAGTTGTTATACTCAGAGTCTGGAGATGAGTTTAATAATCTCATTGAGGCATAGCTGGGAATTAAGCTTTCTGGGGGGGAATATAACCTAATTAAATATATACTTAATATAAAATCCATCCCAGTTAATATAAATAATAAAAAATAATAAAAAATAATATTGAGAGCAAGCCAAGGAGTTGAAAAAGAGCTCAACTTTGTGAAGTTTTAGTAAATTACATTCCTGTTTAGGGTTATCCACATAGATTTAAGACATGTTTCCATCTTCTCTTTTACCTTGTTCTGAAATGTCTTTATATAAATATGTGTGAAATTCTGTTTTATATTTGAAGATTACCTATTTTTATTCTTTAAAGTATTACTAAAACTAATCAAACCAAGTAATCAAATGAAACCAAACTCTGTATACAGAATTTTATAGCAGAAAGTGGAGGTTCAGGTCCAAGTTTTAGTAATTATTAGCTGTGGAACCCTAAATAAGTTGCTTAACATCTCTGAAGCTTATCTTCCTCAATACGAGTCACTCATATCTACATATCCAATTATGAACAACATGCTATAATATGAAAAAAATTGAAAGCTGCTTTAAAAATGTGGAGAGTAATACTTTCTTATAATAAATGTGTCTCTTTCCAAAACAGAGTTTGATGCAAATTATGAAACATTTATAAAATAGAAAATAAAAATGGAAAAACAATATAACTCACCAATACATTTTTAAGTTCTTGCTAGAGATTGGCCACAAATTTGGTCAATTCTAAATTCTCACTAGATCTACACAGACATAGAAAATCAATTAAAAATGTGAGCCTATTAGACAAAAACAAACAAACTCGGTTATTTTTGTGCTTATTCATCTGGGGTACCTATGGAGAAAGCCATAGGTATATGCTATGCTAGAAGGACACAGAGCAAACTGTTGACTCTCCCTTGCACTTAAAAATTTTACTCAAAGGCAAGTTAAAATATTTTAACACTGAAACAAATATACATCATTTGTTGAGTTCTATGTATCAGATACTCTAGTGAGGTGCAGTAGGGAACCAAAGGTGTTGGTTTTCATGGAGTTTATATTGCAGGAGAGAGCAATGGTTGTCAGTTGAACTAGAGTTAAAATGAAATTTGAGATAACCAACCTACACATAATTCAAAGAACATAATGTTCTTTTATATAGGAAGAAATAAAAAATAATTTATAATAAAGTGATAATCACTTAAAAATAGACATATGTGTCTAAGCATGATTATGCCAGGAAGATATAAAATAGGCAAGTACTTGGATCTATCTATAAAAGAACCTGATTATTGTCATTTTTCTTTCCTTGATGTTTTAAAATATGAGCAAGATAAGTATATTGTACCCATATGTACAATTCCCATGAATTCAAACACCATAGAGAGAAGCTGCGATTGCTATCATGCTTTCTGACACAGTAACTTTTGGTATAGTCCTAAATAAAACACAGGATAATATTTGTGGATACTTTAATATGAAATAAAACTGTTCATAATGTTTAAAATTTGTGTGCAAAATGCAGTTAGGTTCTAGGCCTAACTGCATTTTGCACACAAATTTTAAACATTATGAACAGTTTTATTTCATATTAAAGAAATATGGCTTTCACTTACCTGCACATTCAGGAGAACCCTAAACAGTCACACCAAACAGGGAGCGATTGTTGGTTGGATGGTCTGAATTAGGCTTCAAAAGGCATTAGCTTCTTTGGCCTCTGCCCACAAAATACCAGCAGAGGCTCTTCAATATTTTTGAAAGCCAGAAAACAGGGCTGGGGATTTAGCTTAGTGGCTTAAGTGCCTGCCTGGCAAGCATGAGGTTGTGAGTTCAATCCCCGGTACCAAAAAAAAAAAAAAAAAAAAAAGCCAGAAAACATTCCTACAAAGTCCAAAATGCATTATTTTTTCATTGGATAACCACTATTGTAGTTGTAGAAGATAAAAAGTAAATAATGCTAAGTAGAGGTAAGTGCTATCAAAATAATAAATCAGCACAGATGTGTTTCAGCATATGAGGTTTCTTTGCTGGGCAGTTTGTAGGGGTGTGTGTGTGTGTGTGGTTCTGGGCATGAAAACCAAGGTCTTATGTGTGCTGAGTTAATATTTCAACACTGAGTTATACCCCCTGCCCAAGCCTGTAGGTTCGAACTCAGAAGTAAGTTTTAAGTTAAGAGTTGAGACGGACTCATGGTACGGAAAAGGCTGTACAAATTGCTAGGGGCAAGAATCTTCCTTCCTGGCAGTGAATCAGTGCAGAGGCTGCAAGGAAGGAACCAATAGCAAACTTAGGAGCAGGAAGAAGGCCACCTATTCTGGAGCATAATCAGAATGGTAAGAAAGCGCTGACTTTTGGGTGACATGGAGAGGGTGAGAGTTTCTAAACTGTTTTTACGTGATGTTGAAAGTCTTGTTAGGTGATCAGCAACCCACACTCACAAAGACTGTTTTCTTGGTCTGAGATATGTAGATCTTGAGGAGATAATGCTTTTCCAGCAAGAGCAGGAATTTATCTATGGCTCGCAGTGGACTGCTGGAAAATGCTCAAGAAGCTGGGATGATTATTTAAAAAGTTTTTGTTTTATTGCTGCTATGTAAAGGGCATACATTTAGCATTTTAATACATCACCTCACATTCTTACAAACTCTGCAAGGTAATCGTCAACATTTCCATTATATCAGGAAGTTACTCAGCTGGTCAGAGCTGTAATTACTGAAATCCAGAGCTATCAAACATCAGTGCAATGTTTATATAAATAGAAGTTGCTTAATT
This sequence comes from Dolichotis patagonum, assembly GCA_004027295.1. Lineage (NCBI taxonomy): Eukaryota > Metazoa > Chordata > Mammalia > Rodentia > Caviidae > Dolichotis > Dolichotis patagonum. The sequence goes on along the minus strand of PVJX010003253.1, from coordinate 7,372 downwards.
TCATGGTGGGTGTCTTGCATCCCAGTTCCGCCACCATGGTTAGTGATGCTAAGTTCCAGATTGACAAAGCTATAAAATTCCTTTTCTTCTGTCTCTTCAGCCAAGAACATAAATATCCGTTGGTAGCCTTTGCCAAGAACAAGCACATCTAGAGTCTGAGGTTAACACAAATTATCTTTATTGCCTTTTCTGATTACATAGGTATCCTTCCTGTAAATTTGTAGGCTTTCTAAATGAGGCTAAACAAACACCTAAGGCAGCAATTTAGGCAGAGTTGCAGAGGATGTGATAAAGCAAGAGTGTGATTGACTCAGCTTTTCCTCATGGTGTCTTATCTTGGGTACTCACTGAGATGACTAGATTTGAACTCTGAACTCCAGTCACAGATATCTGTCTCTAACTTATCTATAGTGGTGAGCTCATTTGTCTCTGAACAGTTGCAAAACATAACAGTAATTCTTGGAGGCAGGGGATAGGAAGGTAATTTTGATCAGAGAAAAAGGACAGCTAACGACCCAAAATTTCAGCCCGATGCAAACCAGAGGACTCAAAATCAAGGAAAAATACTACAAAGCTCGATCAGGAGAACAAAACAAAGGCAGAATGGGAGCTCTTTGCCAGCTCTTCATTGCTCTGTACACTCCTTGTGGCCCTGTCCCTTTATCTAGCTTTTGAATGGCCCTGTCCCTTTATCTAACTTTTAAATGGCCCTCCACTTGTACCGGGCATTACTCGCTTCACTTCAGCACCTACTTCTCCCAATCCTAGCAGCACCTCCAGCTTCCCCGTGCGCGTGGCGTGGCCCATAGAGATTTAACTACGGTCACCGGGTTACACACTTTCATTAGTTAACAGAGACAGCGTGTGTCCCGAGTGGGTGGGCTGCCGGGAAGTCTGAGAAGGGTGCCGGGCAGCTCCGAGAACAGGATCGAGTCGCCCGGTCACAGCCAGATGCATCCGCCTGGCGTCAGCAGCGCCCCGCGCCGATTGCAGACAGCCGAACAATTTCGCCTAGCCGCAGAGCTGTACTAGTAGACGCCGAGCCCCGCCCACCTTGCGGATTTCCGGTCACGTGCCGCTGCCGCCGCCCAATCAGCGTGGGGAGCCCGCACGCTCGAGATTCAAACTGGGACGCTGCCTGCGGTGGAGACCAGCGCTGGCTCCGCTGCAGTAGCAGCTGGGAGCCGGCCATGGAGCACCGCCTTGTGGGGCCCGGGCCATACCGGGCCACTAAGCTGGTGAGTGTGTGAGGGTCTGGACGGAGCCGCTGGCGCCGCTGTCCCCTGGACAGCCTGTGGCGGGCCGTCCCGGGCCAGGGTGTGGAGGCGGAGGTGTGTCGCCTGCGGCTGTTGTTTTCTGCCCAAAGCTCTGAGAAGGGCTGAAGGGGCCTGGAGCCCAGCGTGATTGGAGTGCGTGTAGCTTTGTCCCTGAGATATGGCCTCGCTTCTGAGAAATAAACCGAGCCTCCCAACTTAAAGCGCTGCGACCGGGCCCATCCCCTACACCTTTGTCCTTTGAAACCTAACACCCGCATCTGGGAGGGCGAAGACCCAGCCTGTAACCTTAGGGCAGCCCCACCTTTTCCCTTTCTAAAGGTGCCTAACACGGGTGGATCACCCTGACCCACTTTCGGCCCGTGGCGTTTCTGTGAGTACTGACCTACTGCGGGATCGGTGGGATGATTGGAAAGAGCCTTTGCATACTCTGGTGGTCTAGGGTGCTTCCTTTTCCCCTAGAAGGAAGGCTTTGATATTCAGAGGTATACTTCATCAGCTTTACAACCTGGAACAAGTAATTTTAATGATTCCTGCCTTAAATGATTAGCACAGTGGAATGTGTGGTAACATCTTTGTATGTTTGTGGCAAGGTTTTAGAGGCCATTCAGTGTAATTTGGGAGGAAGGCAGTTGACTACTTGGCTTGTTAAACTCTGTTGGCTGCATTTAACTTGGAAATGAGTCTCAACATTGCTCTATGCATCCTAAGCAGTATCCAGTAAAAGATGGGAACTGAGTTGTAAACTCTACTAGTCTCACATGTGAGTGAAATGAAAACACTGAGTAGTGGGTAATATGTTGATTATTTGTTCTTTTGGTTGGATAGTGGGGATTGAATTTATCCAGTGCTATGCAAGTTCACCACTGACCTACTTTCTAGCCACACCTCCTTCTCTTTCTAGAGCCCCCCACACACTGTGGTGAGCTAAGGGGTCAAGCCAGAACTAAGTTTTCTGGAAGGAGAAACTATGGCTGGGACTGAAGGTACCATCCTTTTATTTTTCAAAAATTAAAAAAAATTAAAAAAAAATTTTTTTTGGCAGCACTGAGGAGTGAACCAGGGAGCACTGAGTTACATGCCAACCTTTTTGATTTTATTTTGAGACAGAATCTGGCTGGACTTGAACTTGTGATCTTCTTTCCTTTGCTTCACGTGTAGCCACCCTTATAGGTGCATACCACTGCACTGGCAGGCAATTCTTTCTGTTTTTGATTAGACTCATAGATTATATTGAGAATTTGATAGAGAATACTAATCATTTTTCACAGAAAAGTACACATGCCACATACTTGTGAAAATTTATACATAATTTCAGGGGATTTGGGGTGTGTGGTCTGTGACATTCACTTGGTTTAACACAACCAATTATTTGCTTACAATTTCATGGGCTAGCAACCTGTACTAGACTCAGATTAGTGGTTCTTCTGATGGAGGTCACTCATGTGTCACAATTTTCTGGTGTCTTAATTACTTTTCTCATTGCTGAGATAAAATACTCAACAGCCAAAGTTAAAGGAGGAAAGGTTTATTTGGCTTATAATTCATAGCAGTTTCAGTCCATAGTCATCCAACTCTAAGGCATGGCAGAGGGACATCACAGAGGAGGAGAAACAGTCCATGGCAAAGCAGGGCAGACAGGAGGCAGCAAGACCACAGGTCTTTATGTCCCTTATATCTTGCCTTGGCTGACCACTCCTAATTCTATCATTGTACCATGTGAATCAGTCCTTAATTCCAGCTGCACAAATCCTAGATCCAGCCACCTCTGAAAAGTCTCATTTATGACTGCATGAGGCTTTGGGGGATTACGTAGATACAAGCCATAGCACCTGATGAATTGACTAGGATTTGGATGTTGTAAATCCAACATCCAAATGGCCCCTCGATTGGTCCTGGCTTTAGTTGGGTATAGTATCTCTGGCAGATTAGTTCAGATATCAGCACACGATGATCTGATGGTTCCAGTGTAGCTGAATGGTTTCTTCCTTCCTTCCTTTCTTTTCTTTTTTTTTTTTTTTGGTACAGGGAATGAAACTCAGGACCTCGTGCTTGCCAGGAAGGTACTGTGCTGTTGAGCTATAAACCTGGCTCAGCTGAATGTTTCAACATATGTCTTTCTGCTCAAATCTCACTAACCAAAGCAAGTAAAGTAGCTAACCCTAGATTCTAGAAATTATCTTTGCTTCATAATGGGCAGAGTGGCAAAGTCACATTACTGAGGTGCCCATGAAGAGGGTGGGAAGAATTGCTGCATTCATCTTTGCAAATAATCTATAGATACTCAAAATGACTCATTCATTTTTTTCAACAAATATAAATTTAGGTTTGCTTTTGGGCTAGCCTCTAAGAAGTATGGGTGGTGATGGGGGGTATTGAGTAGCATCTTTAAAAACAGTGCCCCCCCACATTGGTAAAAAACCTTTATTTGGAGGGTGTCAGGAATTTTCTCAGAATGGTCAAATCTTGTGTTGTCATCTGAGTCCTCTAGATTCTTCCTTTTTTCTCATCTTTTTCTCTGCTGCAGCAGAAGCAGAACCAGCAACATGAGCTGCAGAACTGGGAGCAGCAGAGATGGATGCAGCCCCACCAGCAGGCAGCTGGCAAGCGTGGCAATACCGTGGGCATGGCATCTTCAGAGGTTTTCCCTTTCAGCTCACTGATGGCTTAGTTGAGCTAGGTGTCTTCTGCCTTGATTCCCACACTGGCCAGGATTTTCTGGATGGCCATCATGTTTGGGGAGGAGCTGTCTTCAAAGGCTGCCAGCAAGTAGATGGTGACAGCCCATGTGGGTTGAGGAAATACAGACCTGATTCATGCGACCTTTAATGAAAGCATTGGAGAGTGAAGGGAAAGGGAAAAATACAGTGTTTTCATAACTGCTTCTACTTAACAGTTGGCTCTGCCATTAAAACCGTTCTGGCATCAAGGCTGTTGGTAGGCCTGCCTTTTAGGATGAGATAGAAATTGTACCTTATTACAGATTTCAAAAATTTTATCAGCAGTCTGTCCTTATCTGTGGGGAATATGACCCAAGATCTGCCAGTGGGGGCTGAAACTGCAATTCATACCTATCCCTATATTTTCTGTTGTATACTGTACATAGGGTGAAATTTGATTTATTAAGTAAGCACAGTAAGAAATTAATAGCAATAACTAATAATAAAATAGAACAATTATAACAATATATACTAATGAAGTTGCCAGTTGTCATTACTTTTGCATTTTGTAGCCATTATTAAATAAAATAAAGTGTGCTTGAATACAGGTACCTTGATACCTCACTAATCACTCTGATAATCTAGATGACTAAATGACTAATGAGTGAGTAGCATATACAGTGTAGGTATGCTGGTGGGAGGGATGATTCAGACCCCAGACAGAATGGCATGAGATTTAACTGCACTACTCAGAATAGGTGTGACTAGAATCTTATGAATTACTAATTTTTGGAAGTTTATACCTTTAGACCATGGTTTATCATGAAACCTTGGATAAAGGCTGAATTATCATATTCTCTAGGGAGGTAAAGTGCTGCCCCCTCCCAAAATTTATTCATAGTACTTATGCAAGGGAAGTAGGAAGGTTCTGGACCTTGGCACGCCTAATCCCTGTTATAGAATAAAAAATAAATAACACTATCACTGGAACTTTTTAAAAATATCATTCACAGAAGTATATGAGCTATGTTTCCTATTTTTTCTTGCCACTTTCTTTTTTATAAATTTTTAAAATTTTTATACATGTTTGTCATGCATGATGATTATATTCATTGGGGGGATTAGTACATGTTACATAACGCATCTTAATTCCTTTACTTTCCCTTCTCTTCCCCTGTCCCCTTCATCTCTTGGTCCCCTTCGCAGCTGCAAAAGATTTATGTTCCTTTTTCCTGTGCTCTCTTTTCATGTATATATAGAAGACCTATGTACAGACCGTTAGATTCTGAGTTACATTAAAGTAATATCAAAGGAATTTGTAAAGAAATATCTCTTCTCTGCGTGTTTTTCCTTTTTATGAAATGATATTTAGGCCAGGTTTAGACTGGCCAAGTTAAACAAAAAATTATGTAGATAGTTAATGAAAATGATTTACTAAAATTTCCCAGGCATTCAGTTTAGTTTTCAGCTGTATTCCATTTGAGAAACTTAATGTTAAACTAAAATTTGTGAAACATGGAAAACAATAGCCAGTTTTTTTGTTCATTTTTTTTTGACAGTGAAGATTCCTGATATTAGAAATTGCAGCTGTCGTTAAAGGTAAAATCTGTTTTTTGCCAGTATGATTCAGTTGTGGTTTTTTTTTTTTTTTTTTTTTTTTTTTTTTTTTTTTTTTTTTTTTTTTTTTTTTTTTTTTTTTTTTTTTTTTGCTTTTCTTTTTGGTACCGGAAATCAAACTCAGGACCTTGCACTTGCCAGGCGGATGCTGTGCCGCTGAGGTATATCTCTGGCCCTGACTCAGTTGTGTTTTAAAACTGGTACCAAATAAATCAGAGTTTGTGACTAGTCAGTCCTCTTTTCACTGCTTTTTCTCCCAAGCTCACTGTCAAAGTACCTGTTCTGCAGGAAAAGCTGTGCTATTGGTATACAGAGCAAGCCTTTGCTTCCTTCATCAATGGCTCACTAGATCTTCTCAGAGCCTGTACTGCTCCATTTCCTAAAATACCAAGATCTTATTTGAAAATAACATTTTATGGATTAGGTAAATATTTATGGCAGAAATCAAATGACAGATGAATATAGGAAGTAATGAACTACTTTATGAAAATAACTTTCAAATTTGTAGCTCATGTGTAAATAGTTCACTGTTTTAAGGTGAGAAGAAAGAAAATCTTTCTTCTGAAAACTAACCTACTGATCTTGGCTGAGTGAGACAGCATTGCCTATAGTCCTAGCTGCTCAGGAGGCTGAGGCAGGAGGATTGCTTGAGCTTAGAAGTTGGAGTCCAGCCCAGACAACACAGCAAGATCCTGTTTCAGAGCAGCAAAACACCAACATCAAAACAAAACAAAAAACCTAAACCTTGCTTTTTACTTCACTTTATTTTGAATCATTCATATGCTATAACATGATTTAATACAACTTACAAACTTCAAAAGACTTATAGTTACCCTTTGAATCTACTAACAAGGTAAGATCACATGTCTAGAGTGTGAAAAACAAATGGATCTTGAATGTAGTTTTCTGCCTTCTCCTGTGCCAGTCCTCTTTATAGCACCACTGTTATGATTTTTTTTTGTATTAAGAAGGAAAGAAATAAAATAAATGTCCTAGAAAAAAGACACAAAGTATATTTCAACAGTAGGTGTTATTTCTTATAGTTTGGCTTATGATATAAAGCATAAAGAGTTGTGTTAGGTGAATTCTTTGTTCCTTAAACTAGCAGTCTAAATGAGTTAGGCAAAAGATGTTTTTAATTACAAAACAAACCATAAGAGACAAGATGGCGGACTGGTAGGTAGCAGGAGAGAAACCCTCTCTGAGAGAGACAGCTCAAATGCCAGAATAAAACACCCTGGAGAGACCCAAACAGAGAGAGATAGACTCTCACAACACAGAAAGAAACTAAAGCGCAAAAACCCACTCGAATAAGAGGTCCTAGGGCTACTATTAGTGAAGATAAGATTGGCAAGCACAGCACCTGCCTCGAGACGCCTGAATTCCGCCCGACCTGAACAAGCGATCCACGCCAAAGTGACTGGCTTGAGCCGCCGGAGCCTGGAGCTGAACAGCCTGGCGTGCAGCTCGCCGGGACCCGCACTGCACACGACCCACCCAGAGGCACCGTGAATTCCCACCTCAGCCGCACTGAAGTCGGAGGTCAGGCAGTCCAGCAGTTCTCGGGGACACGGTGAGTGATGAGAATAAGACCCTCCCACGGGAAAGGGGAAACCGACTGGACGACATGTTGGATTTGGGCAGGACAGCCCTAACTCCATAAGGAAGTGGCTTCAGCTGGTTAGTCCCCTCGCCGAGCGGATTGGTGGAATCTGCTTGAACTAGGCCACGCCCCTGGCGGGGACCCAGTTACTTCCCTGAGATCAGTGCACACTGACGCAGTGAAGGCCTGCAAAGGTTGACTGGCCCAGAAGGGAGGAG
>PVJX010003252.1:35000-111859 GCA_004027295.1 Dolichotis patagonum | reverse complement strand
GGAAAATTGAAGCCTGCAAAAGGCGAGTCTCCGAAAGGAATTTTGTATGAATTCTAGCTTGAATAACCATACAAGTGTGAATATATTAATGCAAAGGAGCCCATAATTTTGTAATGATTTGTAAATGATAAAATAATGAAATTAAAGTTTTAAATTCCTTAGAAATCTGGCACTTAAATTGGTCACCAAAGTTTCATATAAAAAAAACTTAGAAAATGAAAAAGAAAATGAAAAACAGATATCTACTTTGAAAATGTTTCTGAATTACATCCATTGATATTTATTCACAGTCCCACATGAAGAATAAAAGTAGGTAGAAATAAAAGTGAATAAAAAGTGAATTCTAGAACTGTTTGGAATTCTGCCAACTTTTTCACCTTTCAAAGAATTTTAAAATTTTATTTTATTTATTTCTTTATTGCAAAAAACCAGAATGGATTTTAGATTGTGTGGAAAGTAGCCAAATACATGAACACGTATGTAGTTCTCATAAACACTGATCTGCTCCTCCAGCATATCATCATCAAGTACATACTGCATTTGAAAGTTTTAAATTCTGTTTCCTACCGGAAATAGTTTAGAGGTGTCCTGTAACAAGCCATCTACTTGAATGCTTCTGATGCACTCCTCTAATTTTGCCATGGCTGTATCCTCACCCTAAAGTTTAACTGCTAGTAAAAGTTACAGGTTGGAAGATGACCCATTTCTTGCTTAGTTACTTCTGTAGAGTATTAGTTTTAATATTTAATGTTTGAGCTGCTTTAAAAAAGTGAGACTATCAGATAAGAAATGCATAGTCCTTTTATAAAAAGATAATTAGTCTTTCCTTATTTCTTCTGTGTACTGAAAAGTGGTAATTTTTAGCACTGTAAATCTACTGGCCTGAGTATCGATTAATATTTTTTCTTTCTTAGGGCATACTTTCTTTATTACCTCCTTTCACCCTGCAAGGAAATCATTTTACAATGACCACAGTGCTTAACTTGTATAATTACCCCATTATGCCTTTTCTTGTCTTTCTGATGAACATTTTGTAGACAATGTACAGTAGTCTTACATCTACATTAGTATCCATTCCACTAAAAGTTTACTAACATATAATAATATTTAATTAACAATCCTAACATGTACCAAATGCCTACTGTGTGACACAGGTTTAAGACCTGGTTCAAACTTACGTTTTGGACAAGTGTGTGAATTTTGACATTCCACATAACTAATATATTATTATGAACTCACTGAAATGGTGAATAATTGAGTGTGTTTGCATAGTTTCTCAAAATAAGGTGGTTTTGGTGTATAGTAATTGCATGGCAGTTCTTCATTGTTGCCTGCAACATATGTATATGCCATCCTTACCTTCCTTTTCTTGATGTATTTACATTTGTAGAATGTTAACTCTTTAGCCAATCTGAATTTTCTTAAAGAGTAACATACTGTTGATCTTTGTAGGTATAACATTATGAGGTTTACACAATGTGAGGACTTACATTTTTATATCTTGTAACAAATTCCCAATTTTTGCTATCAAAAAGTATGAAGTATTTATATATTTGTGGTGCTATACAAATCAAATAGTTCTTCTAAGGATTAAAAACATAAAATATTTAAAGGAATTTCTATTGATGTACTTTTGTTTTTGAAAGAATTTACATGTCTGTAGCATAAATGGCAATGATGGCTTAAAAAGTTGAACTTTTGGTTAAAAATGTTTTGCTTCACTTGCAGTCTTCCTCAGTTTCCCAGATGCTGGGATTACAAGCATACACCACCACAGCCAGCGTAAAGAGTGACAGTATGGTTTACTCTCCTTAAGAGGTCATCCCATAATCTTCACACTTCCATTGGCAAATTATAGTGACACCTCAGTTTATGAATGCTTTTGTTTGTAGACAATTTGGTTCACAAATGGAAGGGTTTGGCAAAATTTTGTTTTTGTTTGCAAACTCTGAATCAGGTGACAAACACTACCTCAGCAATCTTTTCCACACAAACCAAACATGACCATCTTTTCCAAAACCATGGAACAATTAAGTTTGTGAACCAAGGTGCCACTGTAAATGCTCTTTATGTACAAACACTGTCTTAAAGAAAAAGTTTAAATTACTTTGAAGAAAAATGGGTGCCTTTAGCATGCCTTTCAGTACTAAAAAAAATTTGCTTCCAAAATGAGGAGGGTAAAGGAGAGGAAGGAAAGAGGGTAGCAGGGGTGAGGGGGATAAAGAGGAGGAGGAGACGTGGTAGAACTTGCTAAGGTGAATATACTTTGGGCAACTCAGCCCAATATTTGAGACTCTTATCTTGAAAAAATTTGGTGATGAATTAATATATCAGAAACTTTTATCCGACACATCTATCATGTATCAATGGAATTAGGTTGGTTGTTTTCACTTGTTGAAGTTATAGTAAAATACCAGGGATAATATATATCTCTCTATATATATAGATAGATAGATAGAGATAGAGATATATTTATCTAGATATAGATTTAGATATAGATAAATATAAATATATATTTATCTAGATATAGATTTGGATATAAATAAATATAGATATAGATACAGATTTTTTCGTTCTGGGAATTGAAATCAGGATCTCATGCTTGCCAGGCAGGTGTTATATTTATAATAATGAAGTTTATAAAAATAATATTTGTGAAACTACTGAGTGATTTTTTACCCATGACCTTGAATATACAATTTCTAATAAGCTTTAATCTTCACTTTTTTTAGATATTTAATATGTATGATAGTTCTCTCTATTAGATAGAACTGTTTTTTTAGGCTCCTAAATGCCCTAGAAAAATCTAAAGTATTCTCATTCCATTTGATATCATTAATATTTATCTGTGAATGTAACAAGGGAGAAGTAAATTTGGTATGGACTTGGAGCAACAAAATTTAACACTTGATTTTGGGGGCAAATCATTGTATGTTTTACTTGATATGTATAAGGACAGGAGATAAGAATATGCATTTAAATTCTTGAAGAGTTAATCCAATAAAAGTATAAAGAAGCTTACATAATTTATTTGAAGTTCCTAACCTCTTTTGGGGATTTGTTACACTTATGATAGTTTCTACATCCTGCCCTTATATAAATTGAAAAGTGTTGGCCTTTCAAGATCATCCAGTTGCAGAATATTACTGTATTTTGGGGCAGTAATATATTAAAATAGAGGGGTACTGAACATTTTTTTTGCTCTTGAGATTTATAGAAGGGAGGAGAGGTACTAGAATGGGTCCAAAACAAGGCTAAAAGGTCTGAATTTAAGCAATTTTAGTAATTAAAAGTACATTGAGTCTAATGAGATATGGCACTTGGTTTTTCTAAAATGAATTACTTTTTTTCTTTTCTCTGCTTCCCACAGGAAACCAGTTTCCTCCAATTGCAGCACAAGACCTTCCTTCTGTTCTAAAGGCTGGCTACCTGGAAAAACGCAGAAAAGGTGAGCTGTCAAATTCTAATGAAAAATGTAAGAATGATTTCACCTGTAGATAAAATATGTTTACAGGATACCTGTGGAGCTGGTATTCTTTAGATGATGGAACAGTTTGGGACTGTAAAAAAAAAATCTGGACTACATCTAAAACATAAAATACTTGATTTGATGCTAAATCAAGTATTTTATGTTACTAAATTACTAAATTACTAAAATTGCTTAAATTCAGGACTCTTAGCCTTGTTTCAGACCCATTCTAGTACCAAAACATTGGATTGGATAGTTGCCAGCCTGGGCTCTTTATAAATGATTTAACAGCTGGTTCTTGTATCCTCTAGAAAAGCTGTGGGCCATGCTAGCGTTCTAAAGGATGGGATTTTTTATTGTTATCCCACCCTGGTGACTAGCAGGCCATTCTTGCCCTGACCTACCTTACACCATGTCTGCTGTGGTCACTGCAAGCCTGGCATCTTGCCTGCCATTGTCAAGTATTCATTTCAGTGTTCCCCTCCATTGGCCATGATAATTGGGAGTTGACCAGATGGTCTGACTCTTTCAACACCCAGATCTAATAGGAAGGAAATATGGAGTCGATGTTAAGATATGGAAAATGAAAAGCAGAAAGTCTCTTCATTGCCATTCTGCTTATCCATCAGGTAGTCTCTTTGGGCCCTTCTGTTTATATTTCCTTTGCTTTTCTTAGCTGAATTTTACAGCTGAAAGAGATGATAGAAATAACATGAATTAGGTCTTCCCCCTTCCTTTTATAACATGAGAAAATGAGGTCCAGATGAATTGACGTTTTTTTAGATACATTTTTGAAACTGTTTCTGTCAGGAAAGTTTGGTAGCCAGGCAGCTGAGCCCATGAGTGTGGCAGTTCCATTTTTGCTTCAGTTGATTCCTTTTAGCTTCATTGGTGGTGGTGGTGGTGGTGGTGGTGGTGGTTTTTGTCTCTTGAAATAGAAAATACAGATTAATTAGTCACAGAATATTAGGGCTTAAAGGCCTGAGAAAATTAATATTTCCTTTATAATAAAGAAATGGCTTTACATTTATGTCAGTCACATAGGTTACTTAAATGTTCTTTTTTTCTCCTTTTTTACAGATCACAGCTTTCTGGGATTTGAATGGCAGAAACGGTGGTGTGCTCTCAGTAAAACAGTGTTCTATTATTATGGCAGTGATAAAGGTAGTATTACTGTTCATTTACATCAACTATTGCATGAATAATTTGGGGCCATTTTTACCCCCCCCCCCAATTTTTGGTTGCAGAGTAAACTGAACACAAATGGAAGAAGAACAGCATAAATTTTAACAATTATTAATTTGTACTAATATTTCCTTATTTGACAAATACTCTGAATTCCAAGCTCTGTATCCCAAAAGTTAACACAGTGGTGTTTTAATGAATTAGAGAAGAGAGTGAAGTGATTTTCATTCATGGTCTTTCACCTTAGAAATATTTATCACCAGGTTACAATTATAGAACTTCTAGAAAGGCACAGTATAGAGGTATGAGAAATCTAAAAGCAGAAAAAAAATATTTTAAAAGATAAATTCAGATAAATGTATACAACACTCTTTTGATCCCCCTCTCTTGATGTGAGTAACATCAGGAAGTACGTTTACTGTATCCTAGACCCTGGCTGAGCGCTTTAGCTATCTAAGCGTATCAGCTATATTAACCTGTTCAACTCACAGCAACTTGTGAGGTAGATACTATTATTAACTCCACTCATTTTACTGTTAGGAAAACTGAGGACAGAGAGGTTAAGGTTTGTTCAAAGTCACACAGTTGGTAAATGGCAGCTCTGGGATTTACAACCTATGCAGGGTCCAGTCTCTTAACCGCTAGTGTTACTGTAGTGGTTTAGAACACTGAGATATTTTTTGTAATTTCATGTTTTAATAAACCTTTTAGTTATAGCTCATATAACTTTAAGTTTCTTATTTGAAGAAATAAAGGCACAAAATAATTAAATTTAAGGCATATAAATTCTTAGTTTTGCTTTTTTTCCCCCTTAGGGAAAGCAGGGCAGAAGTTGAATATCACTACTTCATATTATCTTTCATTTTCTCTTTATTTATATTTTGGACCTCTTATAGAAGAGAAACGATGTGATATTTAAATTTGTGTGCCTGATTTATTTCACCTAACATTATTGTCTCTAGGAAAGAGTTGGATGGAGCAGAGAGGGATGGGAGGAGAAGGGACAAAAAAGATTTAAGGTGTAGTATGTACATGTGCAAATTTCCCACTATAAATATAATCATTATGTACTGGAAGCATGTACTGATAAGATGTTGAACTTCATAAATTAAGGATCATATAGAAATAGGTAACTGTTGCTTCCAGGAAGGGCATTGCAAGCAAAAAAAAGACATCTAAGCACAGAATCACTGAATATAAATTTTCACATGGAATTATTACTAAACAGTGTTATTTGGAAATTTTATTTGATATTATTTGCAGTATTGTGGTTTTTTCCTTATAAAATTGATCAAATGAGATTAATATAGTTTGGATAAATTTAAAATACATAATACTACAAGTTGACCTCATCCTTTGTGTTAACAAATTAAGACTTCAGTTGTCAGTTCGTATTCTATCACTGATACCTAATATGTGCAAGTATGGTAAGTGATCATCAGTGAAATGTAATCTGTAAACAACTAGAAACCAGTGGTCTTTCTTTTGTTAAGGGTAAGAAGGTGCTTTTGTTGGAAAAGTTAGAGTCCAAATTCAGTCATGATTATCATTGTAAATTTGTTTTACTACTACACAGAGATATTATTTTATGTAACACTGTGAATTTAGATCAAATTTTGCCTTTCTACAAGAAAATACTTTCTTTTCACTAGAAGAGAAGAGAGAGATTTCAAATCCTTGTGGCTGTGAATTCTCTTTTCTGATCTCTTTAAGAATCAATGATGGGTAATACTCCATTGCATTAAAAAAAACCCCACATCTTCTTTATTCATTCTTTTGTTGGTGGACATTTGGACTGTTTCCAAGTTTTAGCTATTACCAACTGTGCTGCTGTAAACATGGGTGTGCATATATTGCTTTTAATTCTTTGGGGAAGATACCAAGAAAGGGAATAGCTGGGTAGAATGGAGCCTCTAGTTTTAGTTTTTTAAGGAATTGCTGTACTGATTTTCACAGAAGTTGCACCAGTCTGCATTTCCACCAAAAGTGGAGAAGAGTTCTTTTCCCCAAAGTGCAGCCAGCATTTGTTAGTGGTTGATTTCTTGATAATAGCTGCTCTTTCTGGAGTGAGATGGAATCTCAGCATTGTTTTAACTTGCATCTCTCAAATGGCCAGTGATATTGAACTCTTTTTTCATATATTTATTTGCCATTTGTACTTCTTCATTTGAGAAATGTATATGCATTTCAGATGCCCATTTTTGGACTGAGTCTTTAAATTTAGGAGACAGGATTTTCTTGAGTCCTTTCTGTATTCTGTATGTTAGTCTTTTGTCTGAGAAACAACTGGCAACAATTTTTCCCACTCTGTGAGTTTCCTACTCTGTTGATTTCTTTCACTGTGCAAAAACTTAGTAAGATGAGATCCCAGTTGTCCTTTGTAATATTTCCCATGAGATAGGAATTTTGGTCATAAAGTCTTTGCCTATACCTTTGTCTTCAAGAATTCTACCTATTCTCTCTTTTGGCAGATTTAGTGTTTCTGTTTAATATTTAGATCTTTGATCTATTTTGATTTTAGTTTAGTGCATGGCAAGAGACATATGTCAGCCATAAAGAAGAATAAACTTGAGACATTTCTAAATAAATGGATGAACCTTGAGATGATATTCTAAAGTGAAATAAATCAGATACACATATGTAAATATCCCAATATTTCTCTGGTGTAAGAAAACAAAAGTGTAAATAAGGACCAAAATGAATAATAGATATTGTGAAATAGGAGGAAAATGTTCAAATGGGAAAGGGAATTAGGGAGGGGGAGGCAGGAAAGAAGAGAAAAGAAAAAAGAAAAGAAAAGAAAAGAAAAGAAGGAAAAATGCAAACAAAGCTTTTGTAAATAAGGAGGAGAAGAAAAGTAGAACACGAGGAGGGAAATGGGAAAAAGAATCAAGATATATCATGTACAGATTATGTATGATGAATGTGATCACCAATAAACTTAATTTTAAAAAAAGAATCAGTGATGGGGAGGGGGAGGTAAATAGAATTAAACATGTACCAACTCCCTACAACTAATGTAATCCTTATGTACTGCAGACATGTACTGATAAAAATAGAAATTTAACTCAGAATCAAAGTCAGTGTTTCTATCACTCATAACTGATACATAGCAACTATTAGGTCAAAGGTCAGCAAGACTCTAAAATTCAAGAACAGTTTACTTCTGTGTCAAAGACCAACATTTTATTTCTTAGATATTAAGTCTTCATTCCTGTTCTTACTTGAGACCTTATGGTGGTAACATTCTTAATAATTTCGATTTAACTACTTTATAATCCATTTAGCACCCTCAACCACTTTTGTTTTCTAAAAATTAGCATTCTAACTTTTTATGTTGGTTCTTTAAAGTCTTTCATTTCCTTAAAAGTTTTTCTGTCTATCACTGAAGCCTCCTGTTTTTAGGGTGGTTTCAGATGGCTCTTTTCTCCTTTGGCTTTTTCCTTTGGAATGCTCAGCTTGTTTCTCTTCTTTTAAGGACTCAAAAAAAAAATCTCCCTTTAGATATTTTTAAATGGTTTCTTTGGCATGATCCTGATTTCCTTCCTTTATGCATTTTTCTCTCCAGGAAAATGTATCAAATAAAAGTATTGTTTTCTTTCGTGAAATCAGGTAGCTGGTTTTTAAAGCCTTGATTTTTGTATGTGTGAACCATTTACCCGAACTTTGGGAAGAGCTATTTAGATATATGAGAACTATAATCTTCCAACTAAGTAGGATTTACATGAATGGATTATAAAAGCATGGAAGGAGTTGATGCCACTTGCTAGGTTAAACTGTACTTTGTTACTGTTTGACAGATACATAGCTCACAATTTCTCTCTTATGCGTGTGCCAAAAAACATATTGACCTATCAATATAGTAATGGCTTAGAAAGAGTAGTTCCATCCTCTAGGGTATATAATGCACTTACCTTTCTACCTATAAATATTGTGTGTATTTATTATTCATAGGCATTTGGAGCCCTTAAGTAACAAAATATATGGTACATTTTTTATCACTTTATGAAATCACATCCATTCTCTCATCTCCTTCCTTTTCCTGTGATTGTCATGAGACTCATTCATCAGACTTCCTAGATCCTAGATGTTCAGATTTCCATCAAAGCTTTCATTCATTCACTTATTTATTTTTCTCTTATTTGGTAAACATTAATTGGCTTGGTAGATAACAGGCACTGGGACTCCAAAGATCCTTGGAAGTGTTCACTGTTTGGTTTGTGTGGCTATTAATGGGAGGAAGAGAGGATGCTGTGGAATCCGATGTGAGAGGCTAAGCAGAGAGACATAATTTCAATGCAGTTGCAATAAGAAATTAAAAAACAACAACAACAAAACTTTAGACCACATAGAAATGAAAGATAACCACCTGCGGAAATTAGGGAGGACCCCCTAGTCGAGAGAGCACTTCACTGAATGTGGCCTTGATCCAACGAGTAGGGGTTTGCTGGGTGAATTCTGTAGTTTAATATGTCTTTCTAGAATTTGTATGTTGGAACCTAACTTGTAAGAAGACAGTGTTAAGAAGAGTGGCTTTCAGGAAGTGTTTAGGCCATGAGAGCTTTACTTTCCTGAAAAGCCCCCTTGCAAAAGAAGATTGAATGACCCCTGGAGACCTTCTTTTGTCCAAAACATTTTTGGGGCATGGCACTTGTCCCCCTTGGAGATTGCAGCAACAGAGTACCATCTGGAAGCAGAGAGAAGCCCTCACCAGATGCTGAGATTACTGACCCTTGATCTTAGACTTCCCAGCCTCCAGGACTCGGAGTAATAAATTTCTCCTATTTATCCATTACACAGTCTTGGGATTGATAGCACCAAAGGAGGGCAAAATAAACATTCCTGGCAAAGAAACAGCAGAGATTTTGAGTTGTGAAAGGGAATGAATTGTTGTGTTCAAGGCCAGAGCATGGAGTAGATAAGAGCAGAGGGCACAAAGATTAACGAAGTGGATGAGATCAGATTGGTAAGAGCTTTCTGAGAATAGAGACCTTGCTAAGGATTTTGAGTATGGCCTTGAAGCAGAGGGGCATGTGATCAGATTTGGTTTTTAGGACAATATTGTATTATTGGAATGGATAGAAACTAGGTCAAGAGGACCAGTTAGGAGAATGTGAACTAGACTAACCAAAAGTTACCACAGGGCTGTAGAGAGGCAGAGCAGGAACTTAATGCAGATCTCTCTGACACCAAAGCGGTGATTTCCCTACAACTTTGTGATAGTTATCAATTACTTGAGGGGTGCCCATCATTGATGATCTAATTAGAAACCTATTCCAAAGTCATACTTTTTTGTTTTTGTTTTTACTTTTCTGTTTACCTTCCACATGATCTTGAATTAGCTTAATGATATAAACCTTATGTGTTCTCACTTTTGAGGAGGGATGGGATTGGCAGTTCATAGTACCTATCTCTTTTCAGGAATTATACTGTCCTTTCCACACCTCTCCCAGTTAAAGACTATTCCAACACCCGCTGATAATCAGCAGCTACTAATTGTCTGGGCCATTCTAAATGTATGTGAAAGGTTATTTACGTAGTGTGTTTGTAATTTTTCATTATACTCTGTTTTCATTATATAATAACAGAAAATTTGGCTTAATACAGATAATGTAATACAACAAAACTTTCATGGTTTGGTAGAGAAATAATATTTTTCATTGAAATTGACCTTGCTGCTCTCTGACTCTCCCTGCAACTTCTCAGTTGGTAGGAAAGAAAAAATATATCTGTTCAGTTTGAAAATTATTCCTGGGTTAGGTCATCAATATTTTATAATTACATCATGATGATATATGTGTAGTATATGAGTGAATTGTGATATTTTTAAGATTTATATTGCAATTTTGTTTTCATTTGGTATGTAATGGATAATATTTTTATCATTTAAGAAGCAAAAACCATTTCTACTATTTATGAGGAATTATTATGATTTTACAGACTTTTGGGTCTTCAATATACAAGTGATAAATTTTAAGTTTTTTAAGTTTTTCTGCCATGATAGTTAAGAGACTTTTTAAGAGTATAGAGAAGTTAAAATATATACCTGATATTTAGTAAGATTTCTTCAACATGCAGAAATAGATACAAACTAAGTCTTATAGGTCTGATGACCATAAATGTTGTTGGCTTGCTATGATAAGGCATGAAATAGTTTGATTTAAAAATATCTCTAGTTTGAATGTATAAAAGGAAGATAGGTCTCTCTCTCTCTCTCCCCCCCCTCCCTCCCTCCCTCCCTCCGTCTCTCTCTATATATGTCTATATGTGTGTGTGTGTGTGTGTGTATATATATATATATAATCTAGAGCTGTATGTGTAGATAGATCAATTTGCATCTTTATATATATGTATAGCTATAGCAACTTCCATACCTATGGATATTTTTTGACCATCAATATGTCAGATACCATTATTGACAAGCAGTATAATATACTGACTCACAGGAATGGGCACAGAGAGCTAATAAAACTAATGCATGGTCCTGTTGTGAAGATTTTTTGCTCCCTATGCAGGAGTTTGAGCTTTCCAGTGTAAGGGACAGTTAAAGTTTCTAAGCATTGAAGGTAAAAATCACATGACAAGCTCTGATTGGATATGGTAAACATTGCTTTGTTGACTGACAGGAACAGAATTGGAGGAGATGAAATTGGAAGAAAGACATTCTGAAATTGAGGTGGCTGAGCATGAACCAAGTCTGGGATTGTTTCCTGCATTAAGTACACAGAGAAGCTCTGGTTATTGTCTATGTTTAATCACTTTTATGTTGCATAAGTAACAGCAGGAGCAGCATTTATTCTTATTAGAGGAGGCTCTAAGGGAACAATATTCCTGTGCAAGGTATCTTGACAATAACTGTTGGTTATGGCAAACCAGAAAAACATACCATAATTATTATCTGGATTTCAGTTTTAGAGGGAGATAGGCAAACAAAAAAAGTAGAAACAAAGGCTTTACCTTCTTTTTCTGTAAAAAATGCCTATAATTTATTTAAGTACTAAAAAAAGAAAATACGTGGCTGTGTTAGTCAACTTGCCATTACTATAACAAAATACTCAGGATAATCAGCTTAAAGAGAAAAGGTTTATTTTAGCTCAGGTTGGAGGTTTAGTTCATGTTTATTTGATCTATTGCTTTTTGGCCTGTGGTGAACCATATCAGGGTGGAAGCTTACAGCAAAGGAAGCTGCTCATCTCATGGTGGCTGGGAAGCAAAGAAAGAGGAAAAGGGTGAGGTCCCAATATCTCTCATAAGAACATATCTCCTTGACCTAACTTCCTTCTTCTAGACCCTACCCAGGTGCTAGGAAGATTTGGCCACCTGCTAGTAGAACCATAGGTGGGTGGTGACAAGCCTTTGACACATGGGTCTTTGGGGGGACATTCCAGATCCAAACTATAGCAGTGACTATATAGAAAAATCACTTATTGTACTTGTAATGTGCTAGTACTCTAAAGCAAGAAAAAAAGAAAGAGTATTTCTAATACCTACAACTTCCTACCATCAGTTTATATTAGCTTAACATTTAATGTTTAGTTAAAATACTCTTTGAGTCTATAAGTGTATTATCATTCATGGCTAGTTAGGGCCCCTTAATTAGCAAATATATAGAACTTCTAATAGTTTCACTTAAAATAGTAATTATTTGATATATCCTTATAGTGTAAGTCAAAAGACCAAAAAAGTATATTTCAAGCATGGACCCCTGTATTTTTGTGAGCTGAATAAACAAAAGGAAAATGTTTATTTACCTTTAAGCATGATTGTAGAACAACTTGCTAATCAGTTTTGATAAAGTTTAGTATTAAGGGGCATAGTTTCTTCTCTCCTAATAAGTATTAGTACTTTTGGAAATAACACACTCACAGAGGGAAAAGGCCTTAACTGTAGGTAACAGATACTATCAAACATTGCTGAACCCATTGTATTGTTTTATGTTTGCTGGCCATGGTACCAAGTAGCATTCTTAGTACAAATGAAAGAATCCATCTTTATGCAGAAAAGGAAATCACTGGGTGAATATCAGCTGCCACACAGAACTGATGGGAAGGCTGAACAACTATGCTGAGAACATAGAGAAGAACTAAGGCGTGAAAAACAAGAGAACTTCAGTGCAAGCCACGAAGGGTCTGATTTGGACTCATTATTGGCCTTGGTATTGTCACATCATGACATGTGATACTGCCACTGTGCTATGTCACCAGTTAGGAAATGCCATGGATTCTGAGTTCTCTTGCTTTCTTACTGTCTTCTAAGGTCTCAGCTGGAGCTTCTGCTTGCCTAAACTAAACCAGGAAAAATCAGGTTTTTTGGCTTTTGTGGTAGGAAGCCAAGCCTCATCCCTACCTTCTTCTGGTGTTTACAGTTCTATAATATTGTCCATGTTACATCCCAGAGATGTGCTGGGTATGGAGCTGGTCTTGGCCTCTGGATGTGGGGCTGGGACTGGTCTTCGGTCACTGGAGTTCTCCAGAGTCCAGCTGCTATTTCCTCACTGCTTCTTCAGATGCTTCCATGTTACTG
Organism: Dolichotis patagonum; assembly: GCA_004027295.1. NCBI lineage: Eukaryota > Metazoa > Chordata > Mammalia > Rodentia > Caviidae > Dolichotis > Dolichotis patagonum. The sequence goes on along the minus strand of PVJX010003252.1, from coordinate 98,682 downwards.
GCCTCGCTGATTACTTTGCCCTCCAAAGGTGTGTGTATGTCTGTGCTCAGGCTTGTTATCCTGGGTTTTAGGGTTCCTATCGATCTTACACTCTTCTGACTAGCCCCACTATCTGGGGGGTAATGAAGGAGGCTGGGAGCACAAACTTACTGTCTTCCAGCCAGCCTGGCCTCTGGGATGTAATGGAGGGGCATAGAGCATGAATTCACTGTCTTCCTACTGGTCTGCCCTCTAAGATGTAGTGTACATACTATTTTTAGCAGGCATCCAAGATGATGAGCTTTGAAATATGCTTTGAAAATACGCTTTTTAGGAAACAGTGTGAAATGGTTGATACAGCAAAGCATTTAGAATCAGGCTTACTCTAGGGTCATGATTTTTACTATTATTGTTTGTGTGACCATGAGTTTGTTAATTTAAGGGTTTCTCATCAGTGCTGGAGATATGATACATATCTTCTGTCAGTTAAAATTATTACAAGGTATATATAAGATATGCTACATTGAGTTCCTGACATAGGGAAGGAGCTCAGTAAATGTGAGCTGTCTTTTTGGCAGTTTTAAAAACCCAGAACACAGCTGAAAACCTAAAAGCCAGTGAGAAAGTAGAAGGAAATAGCTGTCATTTAGCCTCATGTATTATACTTTGTAGGAGATCAGAGCCAACTGCTTTTTATCTTGAATGTACTGAATTAGAATTGTGTAAAATTAAGTTACTGACTTAATGGATTTTATTATCTAGTTTCTCCTAGCAGCCTTCAAGTCTGTAGACATTAAACTTGAGCAACATGATAAAGGCAAGGTTATAGTGTGAAATAGAAACTAAGAGAAATTTAATAGAGGGACAGATACTTCAGAAATCCTAAGGGCATCAATGTGTTATAATATAAAAATGAATACTCAAAATGATACTGCTAGATTGTCAAGAAAATACTAAATTATGTTAAAAGACATTGAGAAGTTAAGGAAGTATATATTTTAGAAAGATTTCCATCACAATGACTAAAATTTTAAGTTTGGCACTTAGGAGAATAAGCTTCTGCTATGTGAAGCTCACATAGATAATACATATTACTGGTCCTTCAGAATTTTGGATAAATAAACTTACATGACCTTATTTCCTGTTTAACTGGCATTTTGCTATTGACAATCTGTGTCAAATCAACAGATGTTACTGAAACTATCCCAGAAAGCACTGTGGAACTAATGTATAAATCATTATGGATAACCACTTAGTGCTGAATTTTTCTGTCCATAAAAGAAGCTGACATGAAGGAAGAAGAGCAGGTCTTACTGTAACTATGTTTGCCCATTTCATGTCTTAGACTGCCAGTCCCATACTGACTAATGAGAAATATGGCCACTTTATGGTTATGGTTTTGTAAAATCTATGAGTTTCTTTCTATTCAACTTTTCTTCTTCCACATCCTAGCCCACTTGACTATGTATATGAATATCCTCCAATATAAATAATCAACTGAACACCTTTAGGTGTTTTATTATTTTTACTTAAACAGTACCATATTTTGTTCTACAGACTTGGATCTGTCTTTCACAAAATGAAATTTTCTTCTGTTATATTTTTGTGTATTGACAATATTTTGTTACTCATTTTCCAGAGCACTCAGTTTTCTTATATTTTTGTTAGTCTTCCTTGTCTATCATATTCTTCACTTTTGTCCTTTACTCTTTTTTTTCCTACCTGCTGAAAGAGTTTTTCAAGTATATTTAATTTTCAACAATGTTGATTCTAATTTTCATTACTGCATTTCTAATTGTTTTGCTACTGCATTTTTTGTTTCATTATATTTTCCCCCCATTATTTTGCTGAGTGCATTTCAATTTTTATCTTAACCATTTTTCTATGCTACATTGTTTCACCTTTAATCTCTTTCAAATTTGTAGTATTGCTTTTTCTTATAAGAGATATGAAAATAATAGTCCAATGCTTACTTTGGTTTTTCCTAGATTACTTATATTTTCGTTAGTTCAAGTGCTGTGGTATGTCTTTGATTCCATGATACAGTGGTACCTCAGCTCATGAACTTAATTATTTCCACAATTCTGGTTGAATTGAATGAGATCTGAATCAAATTCAATGTTTAGTTTCAATGTTGACCATACAGAGAAATTTGGTTCAGTTTATGTTCAACTCTGTGATCAGAATTGTCTAATTTGTAAACTGGGGCACTACTGTATTTTTCTGACACCAATGTTTGCTTTTACCTTTTACTCATATTTAAACAACAATATGTCTGTGTTATTGGAAATGCTCAGCGTAACTTGGATTTGTGGCTTCTCTCTGATTCTCCTCTTAGAAGACTGAGAAGATCTGATATTTGGCCTCATAACATATTTCTGAAAGTGTTTTCTAAAGTGGATCTGGTAGTGTTAAGTTGGATGGCATCACTTGATTTTGCAGCCTGGTTATTTTATTCTTAGATAATCTAGCATAAGGAACCACTCACCCCTTACCCCTACTACGAAAATTAGCCTTTGTGTGCTGATTTTACATCTCCAGATGTAGATTCTAGTCCTTATGTTTCCCACTGCATTCATGCTAGATTGAAAAGAATTTTAGACCCAAATTGCAGATAGGGAAGTGTAGGCTTTAGATCTAATGCCCTGATGGGTGTAATGATTGAGCTCTTGTGCAACAGGGAACAGCTGTTCTTCCAAGTCTGGTCCTTGAAAACTCTGAGGGAGTTTAAATCTTTCAAAAGCGTCCTAGATATCTTAGATATTTTGCCTGGGATTACTTCCAGTTTTTTTTAGCATGAATTAAATTCCTTTTTCAGTCTAATGGATCATTGATTAATTTGTGTGGCATACTTGAGGTTGTATAGTTGGCATGTGTATATGTGTGTGTTTATTTCAGTGGGAAGGCAGGCACAGTCTGATAAAAATGTTACTAGGTTTTGTCTCAGTATCCTTTATAGTGCTACTATAACAATGCTTAAAGTACTCAGTATAAATTTGTCAAAGGCATGAAAAAAATCTTTTAATCTTTGAGAATTTTTGAAGAACTAACCATACATAACTGTTTATTATTTTACTACTTTTCTCCAGTATTCTTCTAGTTGCATATTTTGCAAAATATATTCTAGGGATATCACATTCATAAAATGATCTGTGAAAAAGGGCTATATGCACAAGTAATTTTTGGAAATGCTGCATACTAAATCTTTCTCTTGGAAATACATTCATTATGTAAATATACTGAAACCCTTAAAAAAGACATGCCTGTATAATCTGGGCTCATGCAACTATTTTAAAACAAAAAATTTTAACTCAGCAATGTTATGGTTTGTCTCTGGATGTCACCCCAAAGCTCATGCAGTCATGGGAGGTGGGCCTTCTAGGGTGGCTGAGTCTAGCATTTGTGATTGGTTCATTGTCTAGTGCTGAGACTGGTGATGTGAGTGCTGGACCCACCCAGGGGTAGGTAGCTGGAATACAATATAAGGAAGGAGGCATGCTTTTCCCTTTTTAGTCTGTTCTCTTTTGTCGCTTGCTGTCTCCATGAACCATTGCCACTTAGCCATGCCTTGGAGCCAGCTGAGTGTGGACTGAAACCTTCAAAAACTGTAAGCTAAATAAACCTTACTTTCCTTAATTTTGGGCATCACGTATTTTTGTCTCAGCAATGAGAGAAAAGTAACCAAGACGAGCAATAAGCTTCCCAAATATATTTGATCACAGAAACCTACTGTGTTAGTTAGCTTTCTATTACTGAGAATAATGACTTAAAGGAAGAAAGGTTTATTTTGGCTCAGGGTTTCAGAAGTTCCAGTTTATGGTCAGCTGGATTCATTGTTATGGGCCTGTAGTGAGGAGATGATCACGGTGAAACAGTGCTATTCGTCTTGTGGCAGCCAGGTAGTAGGGAGTGAGAGAGCCGGAGAAGAAGGGGCCAAGGAATGTATAGTCTCCAAGGTCATTCCCCTGTGCCCCATTCCCTTCTATTACACCCTGCCTTCTAAGTTTCCATCACCTACAAATAATACCATTAAGAAATGAATCCATCAATAGATGGAGCCACTGATGAAGTTATAGCCCTCATGATCCAGTCACCTTCCAGAAGCCTCACCTCCAAACATATCAACCTTTTAGGGGACATTTTATATCCAGCTGTAACGCCTTGTAATAACTCGTAAAGGACGCTTTGGGAAGTGCTATAATTTTTATTTTATTTTTTAATTTAAAAAAGAGAAAAGTCAGAAAAGAACAAAAAGCAAAAGGCATAAACCACAACAACAAACTCAAGACAATGTCAATATAGATTTTCACAACAGAATGAAAGAAATTTAACAATGGCTGTTATATTGCATATTGTTCTTTTCTTTTTCTTGTTTCAAAGAAATCAAAATTAGAATAAGAAACACAGAAAAAGGTAGAACAATACCGAGTTCAAGGTATTCTAGGGAACAAAAAAATTCTCATCGTAGAATTACTAGCTGATATATTACTCGTCTCAAAAAATAGTTGCCAAATTTACAAAATCAAAGCATAAATAGTGACCAGACACTCAAACATTGACAGCACAAATCCTTCTGTTCAATGTTCCAACAGAAAAAATATGGAACGCTTCACGAATTTGTGTCATCCTTGCGCAGGGGCCATGCTAATCTTCTCTGTATCGTTCTAATTTTAGTATATGTGCTGCTGAAGCAAGCACTGCTATAATTTTTAAAATACAGTTTTTTTTAAACTTCATAGAGTTTATTTTAGACTTTTTAACTAAATAAACTTCAAAGTTTTGAATTTGAATTTGTTTAGCCATCAGATACATAAATTATGACTAAATATAATTAGATTGTCCAGGTTTAAGACAATAATTTCTATTTTTTATTTGGCCTTTGGAAAAAGATATTATCTTCATGATATTTCAAACATGTCTATTACTTTGGATAGTAAATTAGTTTATCTAAGAAAAGGAAATGCAAAGCTGAAAGAACCCTTGTCTTAGTTACTTTTCTGTCCTTGCTGAGACAAAATACCCAATGCCCAAAGTCAAGGAAGGAAAGGTTTATTTATTTCACAGTTTGTAGAGGTTTTAATTCACAATTGACTGACTGTAAGAGGGTGGCACAAGGCAGAGGAGCAACTGTTTGTGGTGATGGAAGACAGCGGAAGCAACAAGAGAGAGAGAGAGAGGGAGAGAAGCCTCTTTCTATCTCTGATATTGTATTGGTCTACCAGGATTAGGGTGGTGCCAATCCAATCAGTGGACTGATCCAGCAATCACTCACACTTCATCCCAGCACACTTAATCCCAGCATTGCACTACAAATCAATTATATACTCTATAGATTCAACCACCTCTGAATACCCCCTCCCCCCATGAAGGAGGCTTTGGGGGACACCTAAACACAAACCATAAGTATCCTTTACTCCATGTTGTAAAAGCATTTTCATATTTCCCCTGGGCTCAATAAGAGAGACAGTGTGACAGTCTTTACTCATGGCTTTGCATGTTAACCTGGGAAATAAACCTATAGTTATGCAGAGTTTCTACCAAAATGATACAGCTGGCCAGGCATGATGGCTATCAGGAAATTGAGCCAAGAGAGTTGCTAGTTTGACCTCAGCCTGGTCAATTTAGCAAGACATTCCTCAAAATAATATTTTTAAAAAACTAAAAAGAGTTGGGGATATAAATCAGCATTCCCTGAACTTAATCCCCATTACTGGGGGTGGGGGGGAGGAAAAAGAAAGTTACAACTGAGTGAAATAGGAAAGTTGACTAATTTTATTTTGATTCAGAGTATTAAATTCTTTGTTACATTTCTACTTCATCTTTAAGATAATATCTGATCAACGAGCAAGTCATCTTTCTGTCTTTTTTTCCCCTCATGGTACTGGGGTTGAACCAGTACCGTTATGCCACTGGGCTAGCCCCAGACTACCCCCCATCTTCTTATTTTTAATTTTGAAACAGAGTGTCACTGAGAGAAAGGACTCAAACCTGCAGTCCTCCTGTCTCAGCCTCCAATGACTGGATTACAGTCAAATCATCTTGGGATTCTTCATCCTGTGTGATTCAATGTGCTTATACTAGTTCCCGCTGTTCCCTAACAGTTTAAGAAACCTCCTTCTATTTATTCTTTTGTAACCAATGCTTCTGTACTTGCTTTTCTATACTTTTCCATCTGAATACTTTGTTTTTCTTCACATCTGTTTTGTAAATAGCTTTTTGTTATTGTTTTGCTTTGACATTTAGAGTTTGTACCAAGTTAGGAGATTTTTTTTAAAGAAAAGTTTTGTTTTAGAGCCTCTTTTTTTTGGTAGTGTTGATAATGTGGAGGGGTTGGTAAAAGGAGACATTGGTAAATAAAGCCCAGCAAGTTTCAACTAAACAAGTTTTCCTACTAGCTCCGTAGATCTGGTTTGTTGTAAATTTGTAGCAGATTGCCTAGTTCGAGTTCTTAGATTTTTCCCTACATTCAAAGTCTTACTTTTAGACTTTTTTCTATAGCCATTATCTACGTACTTTTCCCACTGGTTCCCTAAAATACCATTTTTTGATGCAATTTTCCCAAATACTGACATATTTTACAATTATAAATGATGTCTAAGAATATGATTTAGGTATTATATTACTGAAGCAGTATGAGCACACAATAGCCTATGAGTTCACAAAAATCTAAATAAAGGTAATTAGGCTTTTGCATTCAGTGTAGTAGATAAAATTCTGTTTTATCTTCAACAGACAAACAACAGAAAGGTGAATTTGCAATAGATGGCTATGATGTCAGGATGAATAACACCCTTAGGAAGGATGGAAAGAAAGATTGCTGTTTTGAAATCTGCGCTCCTGATAAACGTGTCTATCAGGTTGGAGTTTTTATGTTGCCTTGAAATTAGGTTGATAAGATTTTCTGATTTCATTTATAGAGACGTTAACATTTATTAAAACAGCTCTCTCTGACATGTTAATAATAATAAAAAAATACTGGGTTTTATATATTGAAAATTCATGTAAGTGGAAATATACTTTAAAAAAATTCAGATTAGTTCAAGTGATATCTTCTTGAAAAAGATCAAGTGAATATGTAATTTATCAGTTACTCCACATGTAGCATTTTATATCTATCTTAAAAGAATTATGTGATTTCCTAGAAGAATTACATACCAGAAAGTGTAAAATTATCAAAGAAAAAATATTAAAGTTAATGCATATTGTATTGCTTAAGGGTGCAGGAGAAAATGAAGATAAAGACGTGGATCAGCTTTGCAATTCAAGAGCTATCAGTTAGGCATCAATATGGAATGTATGTTTAATAAGTTTTAAATATCTGAGATTGCAGTTGAAAGCTAGTTAATTAAGTTGTCAGGTAGTGTGTTGGAATCTGACAAGAACATTTTTAAGAAAACTGTACCCAGCAGTCTAAAGAAATTCATGGGTGTCTTCTAATTGTCAAGGGCAAATTTTGTTCATCAGTTCTGTCTTTGACATTGATGAAGAGAAGCAGCTTTTTTTCCTGCACAGCTGCCAGCTGCTGATCAGAGTTTCAAATCCATCATCCTCTGCTTCAATTACATAAATTTGTCAAAATTAACTGTACGTTATAAGAAGCATCCTTGCAAGGAAAGTACCACTAGACATGAAAAGAATTACTAATCATCTCAAAGAAATGATAAGAATGCAACATTCCTTTATTTCTACTGTGGTGATTTTTATTCTTATTGTTTTTTTTTTTAATATTGTTAGTTTACAGCCACTTCTCCTAAAGATGCAGAAGAATGGGTGCAGCAGCTGAAATTTGTACTGCAAGGTAAGAGCATTGGTTGCATATATAATCACAGTTTTTCATTACTAAATAACTGAGTAATTTTGGTTTTCATATACAAGGGCTTATTGACTTCTATGAGAATATACAAAGAACATGATTGGTATTAATGGAGACCATTCAGTTCTGATTTATAAAAGCATTTTTTCCATAAGTCATTATTTACAGACCTTTCCCACTGGTTCCAGTTGGCAGCTTTAAAATTCACAAATTAATTTTTAAAATATCTTGAATAAAAGATATAGCACATAACAGTATTGTTGTTACTTTGTTTAAAGTCTTTTGCAAATCAGTTTTTAAAATATTTTAAAGAATACAGCACATAACAGTATTTTTACTTTGTTTATTTAGAAAATACAATTTTAAAGTTTTTTCCAATGTTTTAAAATTTGCTTTGTGAATTGTATTTTGTAGATATGGAATCTGATATTATTCCTGAGGATTATGATGAAAGAGGAGAGGTGTATGATGACGTTGATCATCCTCTACCAATCAGCAGCCCACCAACAAGTACTCAGCCAATAGAAGAGGAAATATATGAGGAACTTCCAGGTATTTATTTTCTGGTGATTCATATAAAGGCAGTAGGTTCTTTTATGTGTGTGCACTCATGTGCATGCCTCTGTACGTGTGTGTATAATTTGTCATCATGTTGACAACTTGAGTGATCTAGTAAGAGCAAGGACAAAGGAAACCTTCAAAACTATTTTGCAAAAAGGGTTCTGCTTGAAATATTTCAAGTGAGTGGACTTACATTTATGAAAAGTGAACGGAATGTTAAAATGAAGCAGATACAATCTTAATCTCTTGGGACGTTTGGCTCATTAGCATTGTTTATGCTACATAATTTTTTAATTAAAAAATTGACTTGCCTTACAGTTTTTTTCCACCAACTCACACATCATTTTTTATTTATACATCTTGGAACTTCCATTAACCAGAAGTTCCATGCACACCCCATATGTCATCAACTTCTGCCTATCTATTCCTCCTTACTGTGCATTGTCTTGGAGAAATGTTGTTGGACTAACAACAAAGGCCTTTTGAGGCTTAAAGTCATCTTATTGATATTTTGGCATGAAATCAAAACATTTTCTTATTGTAAATTTTTGGACTCAGTTTAGAACTTACATGCTTTAGTGCTGTTGATTACTTATGGCTACTTTTGAGTTTTGAGAATCAACCTTAAGCAGAAAGATAGGCATCTAAACTTGAGGATTCTTAGGATATAACAACATTCAGGGAACTGCATTGCTAATATTGTAGGTTGCAATAAGCCTTTTTCTGGCTATTAGAAAATCAATAGTTAGAGAAGAAAAAATGGTGAATAGGCAATGTGAGTGAGATTTAAGTAACATGGAGAGAGGCTAGTTTTCTCTGACTAGAACAATTTAATCACAATGTAAACTTTTAAAATTATTTCAAAAATACTTATGATGTTCCAAATTAATGCACAAATGGCACTTTCAGCACAGTCAGGAAAGCTTAATAATTAAAACGTAGACTTTAGAGTAACAATTTTAAAATTCTGAATGGTATCATTCATTAGTTCAATGACCTTATAAGGTAATTTCTTCATCTATAAAATAGGGGAAATGAGATAATTCAACATAGTACTTGAATCATATAAACTCACAATAAATAGTAATATCATTATTATTTTTGTTATCATATGTGGCAAACTCCTCAGATGCTTATATAATGGTATGGTAATGGTTTCTGGCCAAGTAATATTAATTGCAACTATTATAAATTCAAGATATAAAAACTATGCATGGAGTCTATGAGTTGTTTTTTTTTACTACCCCACAGGAAGATGATTAGTACAAAGTATATTTCTATTGCTTAATGGAGCTGTGTATTTATAGCCCTTTCCTTTATGGTTTATCCTAAGGAAATGGCATCTGCTACAGCACAGTAACTCTCAGGTAGGGAAGAAGAGTCTTTGGCTACATATTTTTAGTCACACCATATGATTAATACAGTTATTTCAGTCTTTAGAATGTTTGAAACAACTCACAAGAATATAGGCTGATGTAAAATAGAAGAATGTAGAACCTTTGAACATATTATTGCCATTTACTTAGTGTTGCATTACAATTGTGGAATTAACTATTAGGTTCTGTTTCTTTAACTTGACTGTTGTGTCCTACCACACAAGCAATAAAGTGAGAATAAACATAAAATATTCATAGTTTATCTCCTGAACAAAGACCCAGGAAAGATCTGTAAGTAACTTGACATTTTAAAAATATGAAACATCTTTCATTTTCTTTCACTACAGATGTTCTTCTTCTTCTTCTTTTGTTTTTTGTTTTTTGTTTTTTTTGTGTGTTTTGGCCTGAGGCCACATAATTGCTGGAAATACTGGTTACTCTTTAAGCAGTGTTACTTCTTGCTGTGGTACTAGGAGAAATTTAAGCTGCTCTGGGATTTCTTTGTCCCTGCCTGCGATCCCCAGTTGCTGTACAGTGATTGAGCGTGATAGAGCCTGCAACTGTGCCCCTGGGAAGGGAGCTGTAGGCAGCTGTGGAATGTCTAGTGCTTCTTTCTTACCCAATGTAACTGAGAGCTGCTTCAACATCTGCACAGTCCAGCAAGTTTGGAGGGTTTCAGCCAGCAGCTACAGAGGAAATTTTTCTAGTGAGGCCCCAAAGTTATCTCAGAGTTACGGGTTTTACTTACTTAAATATCGAAAATAGGAAAGTAACATTTTAAATTTAAAAATAGTCTTTCAGGAGAAAAATTAAGCTTATTGCTTTTACTTACATGAAACTTGTCTATACTTTTGAGATGAGGGTGATGACAGTGGAAAGGAGCACATTTACAGACTGTTGATATTTTTCCAGTTCTCTATAAAGAACTATGTATCTCTGAAATCTGACTGGTTAACTTCTCAGAATTGAACCATTTCAATATAATTTTCTGCCAATTACATATTATTGAAAAATAATCCTCTTAAATTGAGAGATGAGGCATACAGATGTATTTGAAGGAAAATCTAAACACTTAACCATGCTACTTTAAATCACAAAGCTTCGAAAGTCAAATTCTTACAGTAATAAGTGTGTTTCTAATGTAAAATAAACTTTCACTGTTTTAAGTCTCAAGAGTAAGAAGAAAACATTATTTAAAAATTATATTGCAAAATATTCCTTGAAAAATGTTTATAATTCTATGGGAGTATGAATAGTTTCATTGTAATTGTTTTTTAGTTAGAATATTCTTATAGTACCTTCACTTTAATTTCTTATTAATTTTTAACTAGCTTCATAAAAGAATAAGAATACATTTCTAGATTTCTTTGTGTTTAGAGTATTTATACATATGTGCAGATGAGTTGAAGGAATGATATTTCTGGGAGGTATTAAAGGTACTTGGCTTTCTTCAAATACCTTAATGCTTTAACATCTTTTATGTTTTATTACTTAATAGCATAGGCCAGTCAGGTTTGCATCCATTGTGTTAATACTATAGCATATTTTTGTTTGCCCATCTAATATTTTAGTCAAAGTATGTTAAACTGTTTTATAATACAGTAATGAGTTCATTTAGCTTAGCATAAACTCCAGAATTTATTGGTCATTTTTTCGTTAGATCTACAGAGGAACATTTTTGTCTGATTTTGACTCCTGAAGGCAAGAAACCATACTTGGAATACTGCTGCAGAAATCACCATAACTTGCTCTTTCCTCCTAGTTACTGTGTCATTTGATTTTTTTTTCCTTTAACGGTATAAACAGCAATAACAAAAACATTTCTTTGGATGTAGAGCAAAATTACCCTAAAACAAGAATGGTAACTGCTCATCAGCCTATTAACTCTGCAGCTTTCAGGGGAATTCTACTTGAGATGGACTGGTGAGTGGACTGGAGGAGATAGCACAATATAAATCCGGGAGATGAATTTCTATTCCATTGACCTATTTTTTTAAAGAGTGAATTCATTTTTTAAAAAATAGCAATGACATATTGAATTATTTTGAGCCAGAAAAGGATATTGTTATCTTTATTATTTTTTTGGTCATTCAGTTACACTTAAATTTATTCAGTCCAACTATCTACATTTATAATGGAATATAAAGTAAAATGCAGCTGTAAATGTTTCAGTGACACTATTATGTAGATATAAAAAAGAGCTGTATTTGAGTGCTTAAATTTGCAACAATTTCCAGCAAATAGGCAAAAATGCAAATTTAATCAATAAATAGTTACAAACCCCCAAATATATTTTAGCCTTATTTTCCTACTGAATGATTCTCACTCATATATGAAGTTAATAGAGATAATGGAGATCCTATAATCTTTGGATATTAGCATTACTCTAATGATGGTAGGTCTTGACTTCATCTTTTCTCATTAGTTTTTTGGAATGCAATGGAAAAATGTCAATTAGTTTTCATTGAACTACATTATTCAGCATCTCAAGATCATTAGTCTAGTTAGCATTATTTTTTCTTAAACTATGATAATTATACAGTTATTAAGTATGGTGTGGTTTTTTTTTATTTGTTTTTTGGTGCGGTTTTTTTGTACTGAGACTAGAACTCAGGACCTTGCGCTTGCCAGGCAGTAGCTGGGTCACTGAGCTATATGCCTGGCCCCAATATGATGATATTGTATCCTAACATATAGTATTATAAATACTTTCCCCAAGTAGGTATCTAGATTAGAATCATGTATTTGGATTATTTCAGCTCCAAACTCTGCAGAGATTATCTGAAGTTATAAAAAAACCCATCCATACCTTAGGATTACTGCTGTTTGTTTATATTTTTATCTTTACTGATTGTAGATATGTTTTCACTGTTCTGTATGTTGTCTGTTTCAGAATCTTATTCTGCCTATCATGTAGCTTTTCTGTACTTTGCCGTTGGCATTTCAAACAACTTCATTAAGAGATGACTTAACACATACTAAGACCTGAAATATCTATGTACATTCAGAGTATATGGTTTCAGGTAGAGATATAAAATGACCCATTTTTGCAATTGGATCTATATCAGAAAGAGAACAGAAAAAAAAGTAGAGAATATAAGAAATGGTAAACATAGAAATAGGTAAAATACGTGCAAGCAACGTTACTTATAAAATAAACCTTATTTTTTAATTTAAAGAGGTGAAACTAAATTTTAATTACCAATTAAAGTTAGCTGGGGCAAGGTGGAGATGTGGGGTGGTGAAGCACACTAAGTGCTGTCCCGGTGAGGAAGGAGAAGAGCAGTAGTGAGTAACTTTAGCCTTTTGAGGAAATACATGTTAAAATTTCAAAGTAAATTTAAAAAAAGTAAGTTTCCTAAATCAATAGAATGAAGGAAAAAGTAACCACATAAAAATTTATACATCCTAAAGAAGGCAGGAAATAAGAAAATAGAGTGAGGAGAAAAAGTAAAATATACTATAAAAGTATATAATGTATGACAAAGTAAAATTTACTATAAAAGTAATTATAGTAAATGTAACTTTATTCATATAACTCTTTTAATAAGAGATGATCACATTTGATATCTTTAAAAATTCTAGTGGTGTTCATCTTACAGGAGATATTCCTGAAATAAACCACATAGGAAGTTTCAAAGTAAAAAATAGAAACAAATATTCTAGACAATCCTATCTCCCCTCCAAAAAAAAAAAATCTGCTATAGCAGACAGTATAGAATAATACTTATATAATAGCAATAGTAACAATAAAGGTATAAACTTAAATATAACTATATACCTTTTTTCTCATATAAAAAATTTAATTGACAAGTTCTTAGTCATAATGAGATTTTTAGCACACCACTTTTTTCTTTAAATCATTTTTTAATTTTAATTTTTATTTATTTTACTTTATTTATTTATTTATTTATTTATTTATTGGTACTAGTGATTGAACTCACAACCTTGCACTTGCCAGGCAGGCACTTATACCATTGAGCTAAATCCCTGGCTCCTAGCACACCACTTTTAGAAACTGGTAGACCAAGGAGCCAAAAAGTGTGAGATTATGGAAGAGTTAAACCACAAAATTAGTAAACTTGTTCTAATAAATTTGAAAAGATGTAAGCCATTATCACAAATAGTAAATCGTTCATTCACAACACAGTGTAATCATAGAAACTGAACATATAAAATACCAACAAATTTCAATGAATATGTTTTATACAGACTATATTCTTTACAGTGAGATTTCAGTAGGAGCCAGCAGTATTACAGTAGTTAAAAATACCCCAATAACCCTGTGTTTGGAGGCTGAAAAATAAACTCCTGAATAGTCCATGAGTTAAAAGAAGAGATCACAATAGAAATGTCAAAATACATCATTTTGAAAGAGAATTAAAATAGTACAGATAAAAATTTGTTACTTTGTGCTTTCAACTATGTTTAGGGGAATAAATAAAATAAGTGAGAGAATTAATTACTGAAGAACTGGAAACATGAGAATCTGAAAAAAAAAAGACTAATTGGAATGAGTAGAAACAGAAGAAAAAATGGAAACTTTAACAAGAGAAAAAGGGTCTGTGAATAAAGATCAGATTTTTTAAAAGAACTCAGTGGAATCATTAGAAATTGTTAATGGTTTAGATTATCTAGCCCCTGAACTCTAAATTTTCAGGCTCACATATTTATATTAGGTAGAATACATATGAAAAGTTCTGAACCAGAAGGTAAGCGAATATCAAACACACTCTTATCAGAGAAAAATGCTGACATTTATAAAGCAATAAGAATTATTATAGAACTGGGCTATTAAGATTTTCCCGAGTACCTTAGATGAAAACTCTTAACCCTGTGCCAGAGGGTCAGATAGATATTCACAACTGCAGATTTTATGTCTGTACACAACCAGTGCTTTATCATTTACTAACAAGACAATTAAAGGCACAGCTAGCTTCTAAATACCTTCATATCAGACTTTTTAACTGTAATCTTCATTCTGCAGATATAATTTGCCTCCCATATAGAATGTAAACAGATTGTAGCTAGCTTTTGCATTTAATTCTTCTATGTTTTCAGAAGGCAGAATATGATAAAGTTTGAAGTACCTTCACAAAAATGTATTGCTTTTTTAGGTGCCAGAAACTAGCCTTCTCGGTCAGCCCCCCTCCTTCCCCACCCTCCATTCTCTTTTCTCCCTGCCCCCGCCTCCCATGAACATATATCTACAGAGGCAGACTGCAGCAGGAGAGTATCAAGCTTCACTATTTTTGCAGATAGGTCAGCTGGGAATATCAACTTCCTAAGAGTATTTGGCTGCTTACATTAAAGCAATGATTAATAAGAATGGACAAGTTCAACAAAATGTCAGTGATAAATATAAGCACTCTTCATATCTGGCCTCAGAAAGTACTGCCATTGAGTAGTACAAAGCTTTCAACAAAGTGGGAAGAAATCCAATCTAAATTAAGCTTAAGTGAAATTTTACCTTGATTTTGTTTCAAAGAAAACATTCTTTTATAGATTTGTTCCTCTTTACTAGAACTTAGTTAGAATTCTTACAAAGAAATAACAACTCCTTATAGCTACTTACCCTCTAGCCCCTTTGTTCCTTATTACAGAAGTTGAGATTGGGGCAGAAAATGTTTCTCATAGAAAAAAAAAATGCAGTTACAGAGTCTGAGTGGCATTTTTGAGCACTTTTTGGAACCAGATCCAAGCCTCCTGTCCTTTTGTCTGGGCCTTTTTCCACGTTCTTGATCCGTTTGTGGAGCAGCAGCTTAACTCTGCTTTCTTTAGCATACAACTTCTTGGGAGAGATGTCTTCATTCTGCATCTCCTTGTCTTTTCACCTGTTCACTCTTTAACCTCTGACAGTTTGGTTTGCTGTCCTTAACCTTTAATTAACACAGCTTCTTCAGAGTCATCCAGCGTTTGTAGTCATCACTCTTGGTCCCTACATTTGTCTCTGGAAGTTTGAATTTATTGGTCCCCCTTTAGTCTTTTTCTTCGGCCTTCTCCATTTTGTTTTCTTGATATGTACAATATTTAAAGATAACCATCTCAGCACTCTTTTAGATTCTCTGATGCTTCATGATTCTGATTATTTTAAATTAATTGTTTTCTGATTCATACTTTATTTTAATAGTGAAGCCTTTACCTTCACATAGTCTTATTATTATGCAATTTATTCATTCAATAAATACTGAAAGCCCAGTGCATACCATACACTGTTCTTGGTGATGGGAGTTTGGGCATGAAAAAAACAGCAATGGTCTCTATTAAGATAATTATAGATGGGGTTGGGGGTTTAGCTCAGTGGTGTAAGTGCCTGCTTGGCAAACACAAGGTCGTGAGTTCAATCCCCAGCACCAAAAAAAAAAAAAAAAAAAAAAAAAGATAATTATAGACTTCAGTGGGTGCTACAAAGGAAGGGGAGAGGATGATGTGAGAAGGAGTAACTATTTTATATAGGAGAAACTATATAATAAACTATATTCTCAAGGAAAGGTTGACATTTAAACTGAAACTTCTTGGATAAAACTGATAAATACAAAAAACCTAGCAATACATTCTCTAGTGATGGTGAACTTTGAATGCGTTGAATGATGACGAACAACTGGCGGTGGCACACGTGCCATAGGTTTGCCACCACTGTTCTACGAACAGTGAATATCAAACACACAGGCTCTGAAGTTGGGCATTGCTACTCAAGAATGAGAAAGGAGGACCAACCAGAGAAAGTAAAATAAGACTGGAGAGAGAGATAAGAGTCAGGTCAAGCAGGGTCTATGTAGGACAGAATCACAGTCCTATGTGCATAAATGACACTTGAAAAATGTGTAGTAAAGTATTGAAGTGAGGCTCAGATGTATAATTATAAAACAGTATACATGTTCATAAAATGCTGTTTATTGTGATACAATTTTGGATTCGAAGATTTGTGATAAAAATATTGATTTTTATTTTATACTCTCTCTGGGCAACTTTATAGCTTCCAATATCATTATGTAAAGATAACATATAGTTAGGGCGAAGTAAAGCATCTTCACTGGGTGTCTAGTTCTTCAAAAGAATATGATAGTAATTAACCCATAGAATGTACATGTTATCTCATTTAATAAACATAATTTGTGGCGTAGATACTTTTACCATCCTGTTTTCCAGATCAAGACACTAAAGTACAGGAAGATTCGTAACTTGATCAGAATAAAAAGCTAGGCAGTGACTGAGTTAGGATATGATCCTAGGCATTCTGACTCTGAAGGCCAAGCTCTTAACCAATAGCAGTTATGTCTCTTACCAGAAATACATTAAGAATTTCCTTAGCTAACAAGTAAGCATTTATTGGCACACATGTAAAAAAGATACCAGGAAGGATAACATGTGCCAAGTACCCTCATGTCTGGCTTCTCCTCTGAGCTCTGGTCTCATGTCAAACTCATATTTAATGTCAAATGCACCATCTTCCTTAGTGTTCTTCCTCCTTTCTTTTCTATATCTGTTAAAAGTAGCAGTAGTCACTCAAGCTTAAAACATCAAAATTCAGATTAATCACTGATTGCTTCCTTGTTGGACCTACCTCTCCCAGTCTTACCAGTTGCCAGTTACTACTGTATGTCTCTAAAAGACTGTCTGTTCTTGACCCTCCATTCCTTCAGGCTTTAAGGATTTCTCTGGATCATCACAAGCACTCCTGAGTGCTCTTCTCACTGTATTTGTGTGTGTGTGTGTGTGTGTGTGTGTGTGTGTGTGTGTGTGACCAAAAAACCTGACAATCCATTCTGTGTATGGCCAACAGATTGATTTTAAATTTAATATGTTCAAATTAATCCCTTGCTCAGTAAATTTTATGGGTCCCCAGTGCTGAGTGAACCAAGTCCAAACTCACTAGCTGGGCCCTGACTCCCTTCCATGATCCATTTTAAATCTACCAATGTACTATTCTGATCCTAGTCCTGCTGCACAAATCCTTCAATGCTCCAGACAGATTGAACTCTTCACTAATCCTTAGTTCAGCCCTGTGCTTCACCTCAATGTCTTCATTGCCTCTATAACGCTAGGTACTTTTATTCTAAGTCAGTGTGTTCAGTTAACGAATTAATTCAAGGTTAAAAAGCTAATCAACCAGCATATAGATAAAACAAATGAACAAAATAGTGTTCATTTTTCTATCCAGCCTAAGATTTACTATATTCCAAATACGTATCACTACCTACAAGGTAGAGTGGATGCTAAGATAATAAATAGTCCCACTCCCCAAATATGCCATCATTTAATTAGAAACAGGTATATGAAATCTAACTATAAAAACCAATTAAAAATGTATATCATTATTAACAATTCTAAAATCTAATTGTATTACTATATTATCTTGGCCATATTTTCTTATGTGCAACCTGTATAGGCAGTGATAAAACCTTTTATTTTTTGGTATATTCTAGAGTACTTAGGAAAATGCCTTCCTTCTGAGAATTCAGTAATAGTAATGCAAAGTATTTAAAGGAGCCCACTAGTTAATTACGAAAAACTTTCTGTATGATGGTTCTCTCCCTAATAACATCAGTTACTGCAGAATCTCACAAAATTGATTGCTAAACTGTATATACTATGGCTAATACCCGAAAACTTTATTAAACTCTAGCATTAACATTCCAGTGAAGATAAACTCAAATAAATAAGCTTATGAAATGTAATACATTGGGTGATGAAAAGCTCTAATAACATCGTTTTTTGTAGTTTATTAAAGGTAAATCATCTCCTGTGAGCAGTAGAACTATCTTGAGTTATCGATTCCCTATGGTGGGTTGGTCATCTCAAGTGAAGCATTGCCCAGGCATGACATTCTCTTTTGTTCTGTTTCATTTATTAAAGATCACAGGTAAAGTGGATCTAAAGTGCATGCTTCACAACCACGATTTTTAAAAGCCAGTGTCTGCAAATGTATCAGAGGACTTAATGTAAACAGCAAGGAAATTATGAATTTTGGTTTTTTTCTTTTCTTTTCTTTTCTTTTCTTTTCTCTTCTCTTCTCTTCTCTTCTCTTCTCTTCTCTTCTCTTCTCTTCTCTTCTCTTCTTTCCTTGATTTTATGACACAGGGTATCACTGAATAGTTCAGGCTTGTCTTGAACTCACTGTGTAGCCTGGGCTGGCCTCTCACTCATGGCTGTCCTGCCTTATCCTCCTGAGTGCTGGGATTACAGTCGTGCACCATTATGCTTGAAAAATTATGAATTTTGTGCTTAAAAGTAACTCAGATATGAAAAAGTTGCACAAGAAGCTTGAAAGATGGTGGAAAGTTAATAGTCATTAGATAAATGTTTGGGGGAGAATGTTTAAAGATTACCTCTCGAGCCATTACTTTGATTCAGTGAACATAGAGACAGGTTGTGGTCAGGATTCTTGCACACTCAGAGCCATTACACACTTCTGTCCCTCTGTGTCCTTTTTCCACTTAATACCTATACTTTTTTTTTTTTTTTTGTACTGGGGATCAAACTCATGACCACATGCTTGCAAGGCAGGTGCTTATGCCACTGAGCCAAGTCCCTGGCCCTCCACTTAATACCTTTTCCTTCAGTGAAGCTAGCTTCTGTTCAGAGCCCATTGCTACAAGTCTTGCTGCTGATTTCACATTCCTGTTATAATACTAGTATACCAGATAACCTCATTTCATTCCCTCACTAAATTGTCTTTTTCAATTCTTGGAAACCTAGTTTGATTATGTGGGCCAAGCTAAAGGGCATCTATACACATATAATAAAATATCTTCTATCCCTATATTGTTTAATATATCAATCAGATCAGATGTCAGAAAAACAGGTAGATATGCCTGTGAGTTTTGAGCCTGTTTATTTAATATTTCCTAAAAACTCAGCATTCATTTAAAGGTATCCTAAACAGATCATCTAAAATTCTAATAAGTGAACTGAAAACATAAGCTTCAAAAAGAAACATGGGATGAGAAAAAGAAAAATATACAGTTTTTATATAAAGAATTCAGTTATTCATGAAACAAATATTTATTTGACAAGTTTTATATGTCAGATACTCAAACACTGAGGATATAGTGTCGACAAGAGTTTGTGGAATAAAAATAAATGTAACAAATGAAATAGTTATGCAGAAGTAACCAGAGGCCAAAGAGAAATTGATAAAGAATGAAACACAAGCCAAGTCCATGCAGTCAATGAGACATCTGAAAAGCCCTATTTATTCAGTGCCACTCATATCCAACATGCAGTTCTTGGTTCTGAACACCTTGTATAGCTTTCTGAAGATGAAAGTAAAATGACTAAGGCGAAGGAATTTATTACAAAAGTCTCTTTAAAAATGCTTAGATGGGATAACAATTGGTATATTTGGAAAAGGCCAGATTATAGCACATTTGGTATTACAAAGAAAGATCAGAATTTATATTCACGAAAGGATTAGAAAGAGTTAAATAGAAAAAGACTGAAAAACAACCCTTAAGTTATCTCAACATTTAAAACTTTTTTTCTTTTTGGCCCCAACAACAACAAAAAAGACTTTCCAAAGGAAGTGGTGGAAGAAACCCCATTGCTTGAGACATTAAAAACCAGATGGTCCAAAACTTCAGAAAATATTCATACGGGATCCATTTTTCACTAGGTGAAAGCAGAGGGAACAGATTAATGTAGTATGTGGCTTGCATCTCTAGCTTAGCAATGCCATGAAAATAAAGATTTACATTTCCTTAGACTTTTCCTTCATTTCTTAGCTCTCCTCTTGCACCTCGAGCATTTGGGTTGACTTCTGTTAGAGCTGGCCACACAGGAATTGCCTGAGTGCTTGGCTCTTCTGCTAGCTCCCTGTGTTGTGAGATTATTGGGTTTTCTCCCTGCCCCTAGGAAGTGGGTTCTGAAAGTGCTTCACTTTTGATGCTTTTGCATTTGCTTCTGCCAGAACCTTGGGGGTTTCACAATTTTGTGTTAAATTTCTTGGCTTGGGAATTCCACACTTGAGAACTATATAAATTTGGATCTCATATTGTGCATTCTTGGGGTTTTATTTCTCACAGAAATGCCACCCCTAACACTTCTCAGAACCTTGGAAAAACAAGGCACTTCCCTGTGGCAACACTGGGTTGTGGGGAGCTCTCTTGCAGCTGTCTGCTTCGCACAGCCCCAAAGCCTGTCTCCTGTATCCATGAAGATGGACAAACTCCAGCCTCACCCTTAACCTGCAATACTGTAGTATGTTCTTTTGAGTAAGTAGAAAAAGACAGGTTTGTTCAGCTTAACCATTGGCCATATTGTGAGAGGTTGAATTCTTAGAAGAATCCATTATTGCGGAGACACTGCACTAGAGACTTAATTATAGGTGCTTCACTTACAAACGTTAATTCAAGTTAAATAAACACAGTTTTAAACATGTATGGTAGGCAAGTGTCTAGCATCCTTTCTCCTCACCACAGATGAGATTTCTGCTATTAATACTAACTACTCTTGAAAAAAAGAAATTTCACTGATATATGAAGGAAGAGAACTTAAATGGTTGTTGAATTCATGAAGTAAATGATCCTAAATAGCTGCTTAATTCCATTTAGGTTTAAAAAATGACTATTCATACAAAGAACTTAAAAAGCTATGTCAAGGTAAAGACCTGCAGGATCCCAATGTAGACTTTGGTTTTATAAGCTAAAAATAGCACATATTTACATTTGAAGTGATTTGAAGTTAAATCAGGTTAATACAGCAACTATAGAATGTGTCTTAAAAATGGAGTTAACATTCCAGTCAACTGATGTCTTCCCAATTTAAATAACTTATTTTATTCCCTGTGCCAGTCAATCATTTCCCTCCCAGAAAGTCAAGCTAGTTTTCACACTACTCATTTGCAAAACTTACATGACATAAACATTATATGACAGAAATTGTTATTAAGAGAGAGAGAATCATCTCAAAGAAACTTGTCATCTAGAAATAGAAAAAATCACACAAAGTAATTTTATTTGTACCATAGCTTCTTCACTGTTGACTACATTTGTGACAGGTATTTTCATGTTAAATATTAACAATATTTGTTTATGCTTGAATGTATTATAATAGGATGTAGATGTTACCCAGACTTTCTTTGTTACAAAGAAAGTTGTTCAGTTAAATATCATGAAAGACCAGTTACATAAACAAAGCAAAGCAGAGCTAAATGTGGTAGCACACACCTGGAATTCGAGGATTCAGGAAGTTGAGGCAAGATTGTGAGTTCCAGCCCAGCCAATGCTACACAGCAAGCTCAAGGCCAGCATGCACTGCATATAGAAATCCTATTTCAAAAAACGAATAATAAAAATACATAGATATTATGTATGTATCTAAGAAAACTAGGTTACCACTGTGGCGTTGAAATTCTGAAGCTTTTCTTTACCTTTTAATCTTATAAAATTATTGTTTTGGGATGTCACAATAATAAAATATTCCCGATTTTGTTTGATCCACACTATAAAAATACTTACGAGCAATAGAACATTTTAGGAAGTCATGGGTATTAATATAAATAGTATGATTATAATGAATGATGTATGGAGATAAGTTAATCTACTTGCTTGAAAAGGTTAAAGGATTTTTGATATTGGTAGTAAACTTAGGGTTATATTTTTCATTTTTAAAAACTAATACAATAAAAACTTGATATTTGTTTGAGTGAGGTAGTAAATATGTCTTACTTGTAAATTTTTTATTAGTATATGTTTTTGATACATAATACTTTCTTTGTGGGAATTAGTGCATTTTCATCCTTTTTACTTCCTCTTTCTCACCCCTTCCTTATTTGTAAATTCTAATGTAATTTTGGTGACATCTACTTTAAAGAAGCTTATTTAAATCATGTTGAATCTTGTGGTTTGTGAAGTGGATATGTGTCTAGGACCTGTTTAGTTTGGATTTTACTTTTTAATATATGAAAATACCCATGAGATAGGCTCCTGCTGAATTTTTGGTCACTATGTCATCAGTGCCATGAGTGTACATTGTCAGTTGTTTAAACATTGTTGAATCCACTGTGGGCTGGCAAGAAGCATCTGGGAGCCAGACTTTTCCTGTGGACACATGCCAAGTAGTGTATTGTATTTCCTCACTACACTGAACAATATTGAGATAATTTTTCTTCTTGAGTTTTTTAATCCAGAAATTATTTTCCAAAGTTAAGTAAGGCTCCTATGATAAAAATCACAATAAAGCTACCTGAATTTTGTAACAACTGGTTGATACCTACTTCTATTTAGCGAGAGTGGGTGTAAACAAGGCATGCAATTAGACCACATTTAGATAGTTAACATTATTATCCTAAGTAGGCTGATCAGGAATGACCCTTTAGGTACTATAGTTGGATTTACATATTTGATTGCATTATTTAATTAAGTGGAAATAAAACCCTAAATTGCATTTTAATATAATGTACACAATTATCGTGTAACGTTTATTTTAAGTATAAGTGGCAGGAAGTGTTTATTTAGTATCATATTCAACTTTAAAAAAATCTAAACAGTTTTGATTTGTAGATGAATAAACAAAAATTTTTTGTAATACTTGAGAAGAGGGGAGGAGGTAATTTTGAAGCTGACACTACCTAGCCCCCTTCCCTAAAGTGGCAGGGGTTTGTCTTCCCGGAGTGACTAAATTGACTCCATTTGCTACCCTGGGACAATGTGAATGAGAACTTTAAAAAGTCAGATCTGGTTTGCCTGCTATGTACATTAAAATACCTTGGCTCTTTTACCTAACAGCAGACATTTTGTTTATGTTGGCTTTATTTCTGGTATCCAAGTAAGAGAAACTTTCAAATGAGAGTTTAACCTATCCCATTAGGGAGCCAAAACTGAGCAAGTGTGTTATTTTTTAAGCTCAAATTTTTATTCTTATGTATTTTGAAGAACATAAAATACTGTTTTGAGAATGAACGCCAAGACCTCCATCAGATGAGTTTTGTGTGCCTAACTTTCCCTTCTTCCCTGGGCTTATTCTGCCCGCCTTCCTTTGGCAGCTTCTTTCTACAGAAATTTCCTAGTTCTAGAAGATCTTTCCTTTTCCAGGCATTATAACATATTTTATCATAAATTTGTGTGTCAGTAAAATATCTCTTGTCTTAAAATGGAAAATACCTTAAAAATATAGTTCTGTGGGTCTACACAGACCTTTAGAGGTACATAGGAATTTGTATTTTGAGAGTTCCATTCTTTTGTATTATGTGAGGTGCTTTAATTTGCTGCATTTTTTATGTCTCACCGTAGTCAGATCTGATGAGGGACTATAGCTGTCTTATTGAGGATTAATCAATCTTCTTAGGCCCGTGGCTAGGGTAGAAGCTGCTTTCGGCTCTGCTTGCTTCAGGGCTTGGCCTTCCTCTGTTTTTCCATCATATTCAGTCTCTGGGAGGGAGGTGATGGGAGGTGATTTTTCCATTTTCAAGCTGCCTTACAATAGAAAGAAAAATGGAAGGGCAAATCCAAGCTTTTCACTTTCTATGGCCTTACAAACATGACTCTTCTCCTGTTTTTCAACAGGGTACATTATTTTTCAAAAGAACTATTTTTTTCCTTGGTTGTCAGAGTTAGCCAAGTTATTTTGTCATTGAAGAGTGCTAAAAATGAGAAGATATGTCAAAATGACTTCATGAGATTAACTTTGCCCTAAGTTGCATGTTAGAACCATAGGTTAAATTGCCATTTAATTAATTAGCAAATTCAGGAACAGCTTCTTAAACCAAAAGGGATTTGAAAAAAAGCACAGTGCTTCAGAATTTGGGCTCTGGAAGCAGAATTTGCAGGTTAAAATCCTGACACTACTTCTGATAGCTGTGTTAGCTGAGCTAGTTATTTAAATGCTCCCTATGCTTCTGATTTTTTTCATTTGGGATATGGGAATAGCAACATACCCTTTTGTGTCAAACTGAAAGTTATATAGTTGCAGAGAAAGCATGTGATACTAAAAAAAATTAAGTGGGACAGTTATTTGATATTTGCCCTATAACTATTGAGTATTTGATACTGTGTGTTTAATTCATTCCACTGCTTGGATTTAGACCTTCTAAGCAAGTGGTAGCCCTTATACTTGGGCATAACCAACAAAGAATTGGGAAACTAAGGGCAGCTCCTCTCCATTAAGATGGTTAATTTTTCTGGTATTCAGTATCTGGGAACCTTCAACCAAGAA
Source organism: Dolichotis patagonum (assembly GCA_004027295.1). Taxonomy (NCBI): domain Eukaryota; kingdom Metazoa; phylum Chordata; class Mammalia; order Rodentia; family Caviidae; genus Dolichotis; species Dolichotis patagonum. The sequence continues at coordinate 73,800 of PVJX010003252.1, read as the reverse complement.
CTGACATGAAGAGTATAGAGATTGAGAAAAAGCAGTAAACAGTCATTACCATCACATCTTTTTCTTTCTCCAAATACAGTTTAAATGTGGAAGTAGCATACTGAAAAAATGAACTCAGAGGATATAGGAAAAGAAAAACTGTTACCATCGCCACATTTCATTGTGGGAAAAGAAATGGACAAAAGAAGTTGTCATCTTAGAATTCATGATAACCAGTGATAAAAAGATGGACCATGTACAAGGAAGGGCTGTTTAAAACATAGTGTGCATTTCAATAAAACTTATTACAGTAAAAGATACATTGCCATTAATCCTCCTCAGAATACTCTGCTTCACCTGAAACACACTTATCCCTTTATTCTTGTCACTTTCTGAAGCAGTTCTAGAAGTGTTCTTTTGTGAGTGTCTTTACAGAGTGTGATTTCAAAGAAGTCTGGTGAATACTATAGCTGAGTGCCATCCATCAGAAAGATGGGTTTGTAAAGCACTATGGAGTGTTCTCATCTATGTTATTCACTGGCTCTGGCATTGTACAACTTCTGGCTCTTCCCCAAGTTAAAAGGACCACAAAGAGAGCATACTGAATGGATTCCAAATATTGAGGCAGCTACATACCAGTGCAACAAAAGAAAATTACTGGAATTATTTATGATTAAGATCCAAATGACATTTTAAAGTATTTGTTGGTCTTAAATAGCATATATTTGTGCCTGTTTTTTCTTTAAATTTTTGAAATCAGTCTTCATAAATCTAGGCAAAAACATTAGGTAAATACAAAGTATGATCAAAATATGTGATGAATGTTTAAATTTAAAACATTTTGCAGTAAAAGACACATTACAGTAATAGGAGAGAAACCAAAATATATTTGTGTGAACTTGTGCTAGAATCTATTCAATGAATGAAATTTCTAAAGCAGTGATGTTTCAACAGCTGAAGTGAACAAATAACCAAAGAAGATATAAAATAGCTGAAATTTATAAATTACAGTAAGTGCAACAAAAAGTATTCAATAACTATGTGTTTCTGTTTTCAAAATTTATTAGGGCCAGTATAGAAAAACAGCTCAATTTCTATTTTATTTGCTCCTTTTCTGTCAAGAATTATTCTATAACAGATGAGATTAATAAGAGGTAACAAAAGCTCAAGATTGGCAAAGAGATTCACATAGAATACCTAAGTAGCCAAAATCCATTTAGTTTTAATTCAACAGACATTCTCGGGAAACTGTTTTTGTTCTAGTCTCTGTGTTATGCTTGCTAATATAAATAAACCCTTGGGGAATTTGTACCTGGAGGAACAGTAGACTGGTAGACAAACATTTGTAGCAGAGCACTCACAGAGGCCTCTCCAACTGTGAAAGTGTGGCACAGAGTGGCCAGCTGCCACAGGGGTTTGAGGAAACTTCCCTGGATGGGGGTTGAGCTGTAACTTGAAGAGTAGCAGGATTTAAGGTTTGGCTCCTGGTCCAGATAAAACTATAAGAGAACTTGTATGTGCAGTCACTAAACTACTGTCCTTGATTCTGAGGGAAACATAAAGGATGAGAGAAATTAGAAGTATGTATTTTAGCAGTATAATTCTGAACTTCTCAAAGATTAGAAACTTCTAGTATCTTAAGTATCAGAGAAGAGAGACTCCAAGATATATTGATGTGTAACTTTGGAGGTTCCCTGGGATTATAGCGAGGAAGGCAGGACTAGATTGGAGTGACTTGTCAGGGTTGTGTTATATTGAGGCACAGAGGTCTGCCTTTGTATCCCCATTGGCTTCATTGAGGCACAGAGGTCTACCTTTGTATCCCCATTGGCTCTGGGAAGGTATGACCTTGAGTAAGACAATTCTTTGAAACGATGGGCCACTTCCAATGAGGAACACAGCTGTGATCCAGCTGCAGCCTAAAACCAGCAGTTGGAAGATATCTGTGGTAGTTCTGAAATGGGCAGCTTGTAAAATTCTATGTACAGTAGTTTAGGAACCTTGAAGTAGATGCCAGAAAAGCTACTAACATAAGACATTACAGGAAACCTTTATGCCTTCTGGAAGATGAAACATCAATTTCTAGAGGTGAGTATGATTTCAAAGAAATGAGAAGCATTAACTGAATTTCAGCAAGACTCATGACCATAATTTTCATGAAATCTTTAAAATATAATGATCTTTAGGTAACTAACTCTATAGCCGGGCTGGAAGGGTGCTAATTAATTGATTTCATGAATACTTCAGGGCTTGATTCTCAGTAGTCATATTTAACATATTCATCATTGCCTTGGAGAAAGATACACAGGCCTGCCCTCAGTAGACTGAAATCACAAGTCAAATCTAATGAGATGAAATGCGATAGGATGTCCCACTTGCCCTAGATGTCTAATTGCACAACCATAAGAAAGAAAAGATGTGGCTTCATAGCAAATGGGAAAAACAGAGATTCTGGCAACAGCTCAAAATGAGCCAATGATCCTGAGGTTGTGTGCTTTGGGGATATAAAATAATTATCAGACAGTGTTCTGAGTTAGCAGGCTATCACAATATTTCATATGACACCATTAGATATTTAAATAAAACTGCCGTAGAAAGTACAGAGCAACCTTTCTGAAACTTTTTGGTTTCAAAGTTGCTTTACCATCTTAAAATTATTAAGGACTCCCACAGACTGTTGAGAGACTAATGCCTCTCAAAATCTACTGTATTAGAAGTTAAAACTGAGAACTTTTTAAAATGGTTATTTATTTATTAATGAATTTAAAAATCACAGTGGTAAGTCTGTTACATATATACATAATTTATTTTCAGAAAAATAACTATATTTTACAAAAAAAATAATGAGAGGAGAAAGTTATTGTTTGCATTTTTACAGCTCCCTTGAATGTCTACCTTGACAGAAAAAATTTAGAGTTTCATAACTACTTCTGTATTCAGTTTGTTATGGTGTATTATTTTAGTTACATATAATCAACATGTAGAGAAAATCCATCTTCATACAGGTATGTGGAAGGAAAAGAGTGTTACTTTAATAGTCCTTGTAGGTAGTTGTCAATATTCGTCTTGATACCATTCCCGCACTGCACAAATAGGAGGCAAATATTAGTTACAAGGTGAAACCGTACCAGTGAACATTCATACTCTGTACAGTTAAAGTTTATGGATCTGTGTTACAGTGTGAATGGATCTTTTATTTATGCATGGCTTTGTAATATCATTGGAAAACATTAGTTTTCTGCATTACTCAGAACTTGCAAATACTGACATAATTTTCTTAAAAACCACATTTTAAAATAATATTTTACCACCTTTCTTGTCAGGAAAATGTTTATATACTGGGAAGCTATCAGACTAAAAGTGGTAAATGATTCTAAAATTCTAATTCTTGCTTGAAAGCTCTAATTTTATCACTGACAAGAAACAGTAGGAGTTATTTTCCTTGAAATGACAAGCTCACTTTATTTTTGAGAAAACATCTGCCAGATTTGCAAGTCTGGATAATGATAGTTCACCTGTCAGTCATTCAAATAAAAATAGTGCTCCCTGAAAAAAGCCACTTGTTTAGCTCACTACTCAGACTTTTGCACCATTCAAACTCTGTTGATGTAGCAGAAGTGCTTACGTATTTTTCTGATTTCATCACATAGAACTCTAAAAAGATATGTACTCAAGGTTGATATTAAATGGAACAAATTTGAACTGTTTCATCAGGACATTTGCAGTGAAATTGCTCTGTCTCTCTGTCTGTCTGTTTCTCTGTCTCTCTCCTTCTCTCTCTCTCTCATATGCTAGTACAAACCGTAAAGAATGCAATGACAGTTTGGTGCCACTACATTGATTTATGCTAGGGTGTCAGTAATTTTACCCATCATTGCTTCACAATATCAGTGCAAATGTTAGCCCAGTGACAAAGGCACATAATGTCTTGATATTATTATGAAAATATTTTGACCTCACAGACCCTCCACCTGAGAAGATCATAGAAACCACTGTGGGTACAAGGGTTATGGAGCTGGTAAGTCTAATGGCTGTAGTCCTCTTCTGGGATTGTGTTTTTCTTTCTTGGGTTCTTGAAAATAAGGTTAAGGTGCAGTGCACATGATGAGGAAGAGTATATTTGCATAGACAAGCAGACAAATACTGCAAGCAAATAAGCTGTACATCCACATATCTGATTTTTTTTTCCTGGAGGTTACAGTAAGCAGTTAACAGAGCCTTATAAATCAGTCACATTACAAGGAAATAATCTTAACACCAACTTAATTAACATCAGATACTATTTTTATTGAAATGTTAAAAAATTAACCTGACGAAATATTTTACTTTCTGAGAAGGGATTCAAAACAGTTACAATGAAGTACGTTTACATCTGGGCTAAGAAGTATATGAGAATAGTGAAAAACATACTCATTTGGAAATTCTTTACTAAAATGAGAATCCAGAATTTGTAACTGAATCAAGGTGACCTAAAAGGTGGTATTAATAGTGGCTATAGATAGATGAGGAATGATTTAAAATTTTATTTTTCTTGTTCTACTTATGTTTTTCTGACTTTTCAACAATATGTATATAATGCTTGTATAATAAGAGTAATAAAAAGGTTAACTGAAACAAAAAAGAAACTACAGTTGTACCAGAAATGCAGAACCAGATGAAAGTTTCTATAACTAAGAAATAATTCAGGCTTTCCTGGGTTAAAAGAATTTGCACAATTTGCTATAACTTTATAGGTCAGCAAGGACAGTTTTATATTAAGCATACAGTGACTAGTACACGGAGCCAGGAGCCACTTTCATAATTTCTTCATGTCTAGAAATCTTTAAGATTAGGATAATTTTCTGACTCATTTGCCTCTGACACCCAGAAATTGACCATTAAAATTTTACTTTCCACCCATCTCCTTTCCTATTCTGCCGTAGTTGGTGGTAGATGGTGAACTGTGTGTAAGACTGCCTCTGAAACAGGAGTCCTCCTTGAGCCACATTTGCAGAAATGTCTGCAGGGTGTGTGGCATGGAAGGCAGTGCAGTTTGTCAACTTGATCGAGATATTCAGCCTCCCCAGTTCACTTTCCCTTTCATGAAATGAAGAAACTGAACAAGATAGCAGTTTCTTTCCCTTCAAAGATTTTTTTTATGATTCTTTAAAATGAGATCTTTCTTGAATTTGAGTTTTTTCTTCAGTATCCCAGCTGTAATGTTAACACAAGTAGTGCCTATTATTTTCACATTAATGCTTAAATTATTTACTTTAATATCGCAGTACTAGAAATTGGCTATAATTTAGTAGCAGTTTCTTTTTCAACTGGAGTGTAATAACTTTTTCATACCTTAAAAGGTTAGAAAGTCCAAGTTAAAAAATGAAATTGTATAATTGAACAACTATTGCTTATTTTCTTGTCCTTTTATGTCGTGTTAACCATGGTTGCCACATTTATAAACTATTGCAAAATACCTGGCTCCTCAGGTAATAAACTTGATAATACATACTAATTGTGCATTTCCTCCCAAGAAGTCCGATTATCTCATTGTGTTTACCCATCCTTGTTTGAAGTGCTATCAGGTAGACATTATTCTTCCTGCCTTGAAGTACTGTGGAGATGACTGAGAATTGAAAACAGTGTCAAGGTTGGAGGAGGAACAAGAGCTATAGCAATGCCTGGTTTCCAGGAATGTAACCATGGTATTTACGTCATTTTTACCTTTCTGTCCATTTTGAAGTTTATGTAAAACTAAAACTTAGGCACATGCAAATATGTTTACAAAAATACATCAGTCTGTTAAATAGAAAAATCTTTTAAAACTGCCATATTGTGTATTACCAGTAGTTCTGGATTTATAGAGTTTAAGAGCCTTTCTCTCACTGTTGTAATTTTGAATCTCTTAGCAAAATCCCTTTGACTCTATTCCTAAACTTTTCCAACCCTTCCTTCCACCTTCATAACTCACCACAGGTCTTGGGAGAGAAGAAGGGGAGAGGTTTCATTTGTGTAAATGCTTTGCTTCCTTCTTTCCTGTGGTACCACTACAACCAGCCCTGTGTGTCTTCTCTTCCCTCATGCCATTTGTTCCATCCACTTTCACTGAATGCCCTGGAGCCAGAAGCCTTGGTGAAAGGTGCAGGATAGCCCACTGCTCTCAAATGTTGGTGAGCTTCTTTAAGATCATGACATGCTGGCAATGAAGAAAGCAAGGTGGGAGAACAAAAAGGAGAAAACTGCATTTTAGGCATCCCAAGTTGTAGTTCTGTTTCTAGAGCAGCACTAAAAATTACTTGAGTAGTGTAGAACCTGTCCACCTGTGTGAAAATGTTTTTCAAGTCCACAAACAGCCAATATTTAGATAAAACTAATTTTTAAATCTACCTATAAACTGAAGGGTTTTGTTATATTGTTTCTGTTTGCCAGTGCCTTGTATGTGCCAGGCTAGTATTCCCAGTTTCTAAACGGAAGATTTTAATGAAAATTAAGGAAGAGACACTATGAGTTAGAGCTAGAGCTCAGCAGCACATGCCTGAAATTTAAATCCCAGCTCACATATTCTAACTGAATGTGAGAAACTCAGCAAGTTATTCAAGCTCAATAAGTTTTATTTTTTGCATTCATAAAATGATGAGAATACAAATACTGATTATTACCTCATAGAATTGCTGTGAGGATTTAATTATATAATGGATATAGGTGCAGATAGAAGGAACATTCAAGCAATAACTATTAGCTATTCTAATCACATAAAAATATCTAATCACATAATCAATGAAGCCTGGGCAGGTAGTATTCTAAACTCCAAATTCATTTCTGAGCATAATTTTTGAACCTGTATTTTATGTCTTTTAAAATACATTGTAATTCAGTAAAGCTGTTTTCTGAAGGCATTTCATGAGACTTGTAATCATCGTGTGACTCAAGAGATTTTCTCATGTTGCCTCCCTCTCCTCCCTGAAGGATGATGGTCCTCACTTATGATGGGACCATCACACACACTGCCCGGGTGCTCACAAGGTGTGTTTGCCTTTGTCAAGCAATGTCAGCTAAACAGATTATTTGCTCACCACTCTTTTTATTTATCCTAAAAATCTGAACATTGGTAAGCCAGCAGTAGCCATTTTGTTAAAAACCACATAACTAGACAGATTTGTGACCCTTACTAGGGCAATAATATATCTGTTATGGAAATAGATCAGTTTGCAAATTAAATTGATTCATATAAAAGAAAAAAATCTTGATTTTTCCTACAGTAAGCATTTCCTCAAATAGATTTTCCTAAAAAGATTTTGAACGATGTGATTATCTGTTCTTCCTTTGCTCAATCCAGAAACAAGGCCAAATGTCTATTTTAAAAAGTAGGGTATAAGTTATGTTTTGGGATTCTATAAGGTCTATTCCTGCAAGTTTTATATATTTGACAAGGCTTTATGTTAAGGCTTTCTGATGACGAACAGAATGTTTCTTGAAATTATGATATTCTTTGGTAAATGTGTGACTATGTTTGAATTATCTTTTGCACTTAGTTTGCTTCACTATTATTTTCATGTCTGATCACACACAAAAAATCTCCTGATGATTCTTCTAACAGTGTGTGATTGGACTAATAACTTCACATGTTGAAGAATTTTGTGCTGCAGCTGAGAGGCATGTAAATACAAGCTGCTTATTTGCAAGAAGCTTCCAGATTTGCAATATGATTGCTATGGAAACCACATAATGAAAACCTTACAACCATCTGTGTGGTTTGATGGATTTTACTGCATAGCTGAGCTGTTTTTGTTTACTGTTATTAAAATGTTGAATGGAATATATTAACCCACAAACACTGACTATTTGAGGTATTAATTAGTATTATGATGACACCGTTCCTCAACACCAAAATAAAATGTTTAATAATAAATCTAAGTAAGACAGTGTGTGAGTATATATTATTGTGAAGGTAAATATTGCCAAGAATTTTGGTCACCTGTTCTTATAATTTTTTTTAGTAGTGTGAAGAGGTTTGTTCTGTTAAATGAGTATGTTAGGATTTATTTTTATGATTTTTTGAATCCATTTGTTCATTCAGTATTTATTGAGCATCTTCTTTATACCAGGTTATAGTCAAGGTTCAGTTTTGAGTATTTTCTTCCTTACAATTTAAAAAAACAGAAAATTTTGATTTTTATTATCTTTCATCCATAGGCTGTTTGTATTGGTGCCCCAAGATAAAATGAGTGGTTTGAATATTAAGAGAAATTGATATATGAAATATGTAAGCCTTTTGCTTAAAAATATCAGTACTAGTTTTTAAATGGAAAAAAGAAATGTGCATTTCGTACTCTAAGATACTGCTTATTAAATAGCATCTCATGTGGGCTTCAATTTGGATGCATCACAGTAAATATTGATACATAAATGTTTCTTGTAGCTTAAGAAGATATTTCTAAAGGACAGAGTTCTCTGACATGAATAGAATGCCTAACCTGCATTCTGTTCACTTAAATTTACTAAATAAAAATAAATTTGCAGGAATAAATTATATATTATTTATTAACTCGTGGAATTTTTCCATTTGACTATAATAATTAATTTTATATTTTGTGCTAGAGGGCAAGTCTAAATGCTAGTCTCTTCAAAAACAGTGCTTAATCTATTCATGTGGTTACAACATTTGATTGAGGTCACTGGACCTTAATTTTTTAAAAAATTTACTCATTACTATTGGATTTGTGACCAGATTGAAAGGGAGTAGGTGTTAGGAAAAGGGAAGATGTGAAAAGTAAAGAAAGCTTTTTCTTTCACTCTTTTAAAAAATTGTCTATCTGTAAAATGAGTGATTTGGACTAACTATAATATCCCTCCCATTTTTGAAGTTTATATGAAAACACCCTATAAACAATCCATTTATGATAGCTAGTCCTCAAGGTTTGGCATAAGTGAGATAACTGTTATTAAACAAAAAAATTCATATTAAATTGCCAAAACTAAGTTTGACAGTATGTATAAAACCCCAGGTATTTCCAGCTGTTCCTTATGTTGGAGCTTTTATTATTTTGTTTGAATTGAATTGCAAAAACTCAGAACCAGCTATATTTGTCTTTTAGTTCAGTAACTCAAGGTTGATTTAAATGATAATTTTGATTAATCACCATTTAGAATTTCCAAGAAACTCTGAAATCTACACCTACAGTACTTACTTCTCTACTATACAGTTGCCCTTGGTCATTTCCTCTGGGGTCCTACCAGCACGCTAAATCTGTCCTGTGGAAAACAGCTCCTTGTGGTTCCACTATACACACACATTAGAAATCATCTTTGGTATCATTTTAAAACTTTTTTAAAGCAATGATACACCCATTTTTCACTTAACTGTACTTAAACCTCTGATTGCTCTCTTTCCCCCTCTTCCCTATCCATTCAGGCAGACAAGCACAAAGCTTATCAATTCCTGTAGTTCCTTTACCTTCCATAGCCATCTCCTTCCCGTTTCCTCTGCCCCTTCAGTCCAAGACTTCCTTCCCCTTCATCTAGGCTTTCCTGCCCCTCCTCCAGACTGCCTGAGACAATGGGATCAAATGCTTATTCCTGGAGCAGAGTTTCAGTCCTGACCAATCTCTTCCGAGGCCTTGTAAGGCTCCTAACTGCCCAGCACATCAACCTGCAGTCCTTAACAGGCTGTTCACGGACCCATAGCAGCTGGCCCAAACCGCTAGCATGGGTCCCATGGTATTTACTCACAGTGGATGTGCCTTGTTCTTTTTAAGTTCATAGCTTTTCCTTCTGTCTAGAAGTAACCTTCCCACCTCAGCTTATTTAAATTCCCTCCACCCCACAGGCCTTCTTGGCTTCCCCAATTAGAAGGTTACCCCCTGCACTCCTTTGGAGGTGCTTTGTGCCCCTCCTCCAGGTTTAGGCCCCATTAGCACATTTTCTTTTAATCTTGTCTTTTGTCTCCCCTAGTGGCAGCCTCCTGAGGGCAGAAGCTCCCTGTTGCCTTTGCCTCCTCAGCAAATCCATCTTGCAGGCAGTTAATACTTTGTGAAAATTAGCTCATTGGTTTAACAGTTAAGTGACTATATTTGTATTCTCTTGCATGTTTTGCTTTGAAATTTTGGATTTTTCTTAAAATTATGATTTTTTTTTGAATCTAGTTTTTCTTTGGCATGCTCTTTATTCACACATACAATATTTCTAAGTTATATATCAATCCTTAGGTAAGGATGTTAATAAATATATGATTTTTTTTATTAAAACAAGTTTTGTGGTATGGGGATTGAACCAGGTCTTTGAATGGAGCTACTCCCCAGAATTCTGGAATTACAACCATGCGTCACCATACTCTGCTTAAGTGTGTGTGTGTGTGTGTGTGTGTGTGCGTATGTATTTTTAAATATAAAAGAATTAAATAGTTCGATTCTATTTTAAACCTTTATTTAATTTTATCGTATTTTTCATATTAACTTGGGAGGGAATGTAATGGAGAGTGGAAAGAATCTAGGCGAAGCACTGATTATAGTTAGGATAAAGGGCAGGAACTTTATAATCACAAACTTAAGTTTGCATAACACACTTTGGAAGTTACTTCACCTTTTGAGTTTCGTTTGTCCAAAGAATAAAGTTTGAGAAATTACCTACAAAGTCTTTTCTCCAATAGTGTAGAATACTTGGTAGGTCCTTAATATAACTTGGTAAGGAATTACCTTAAGAGGCAAGGATCCTTCTCATGTCCTCCTGTGAAAATTAAGTGAGAAAACACATGAAAGTGATACTCAATAGATGACTTACAGGTTAACTGTATTTTATAGCACACATTTTCTCCTTGCTATATCAGTGTTTTAGGAACTATGATTTTATCTGTAATATTCCTGCCACACAGAATAATGTAGTATTGGGAGTTATTTTACTGGATTTGAGGGTTCTACTGCATTTAATATTGCTCCAGATCAGTTTCTGTAAGTATTTAAAACAAGTATGTAATGCACTAGTACATATCTTACATTTATCAACCAACTGGATAAACCTTGGTAAGGTTGCTATTCGGAAATAGCTAGTGGTTTATTTGTTCAGTGTTAGATTATTGACCAAGGAATACAAATGTTGGGTAGGTTCATTCATTGAAAAATAATATTTATGTGTTCTAAGCTTATAGTTTTGCTCTTAAGATGTGATGATTACTGGATTTTATCCCCGAGGAACCTCTTCAGTGTATCACTGACTCTGTTTGTTCACAGAGGAAGAAGAGGACAGTATTTCTGTGAAAATGGAAGAACGAAGAGACCCTATGCACCACCTCTCAGGTAATGATTATGTAACTTCCTGGCAAGGCTTATTTTGGTTTTGTTTTAGTCACATTCTTACTGTTCTAAAGATGTTTGCACAGCTCCCAGAAGTTGGCTTGTTTGGTCTCCATGTCTTATAGCTGATAAGCTGCTTAGTCCCATTTAGGATGCATGAAAACCACTTGAGAAGGATTTATAAAGTAAGCCAATTTATACAAGGTATTCCTTCCTGAATTACTTTGTAATGACTCAATTAGCTTTCATTTCTGCACAAAGGAGATTTAGTTGCATAAATTAGCTTATCATCATTGAGGAAGTGTCACTGCTAAAGGACAGTTTATAGATACAACATGCAGTTGCTGTCAAACCTATAAGAATGTAATATAGACATCTGTGTATACTTTGTGCTTGAGCAGAACAGACTTCTGCCATTCAGAGACTAACAGGGGACAACAAGTTGCCCAGGGGACAGGCAATGTAGACATCTCTGAAAAGGTCAACTTGACACAGGCTCTGACAATCGACCCACAGCTCTGTCTTCTTTGATAAAAATCAGATAAACTTAAGACCGCTAATTGATCTGCAGCCTGTTTAAATGTTGGCCATGCATATCTTCATTGCATATGATTAACACAGAAAGCAAATGAATTGGGTAAGAAATGCCAGAGTCCAGTGACAGCAGCTTAAAAATTGGAAAAGGATACTGGTGGCCTAAAAGTCTAGGAAGGATGGTCCCTTTTATCCATTTCCACTTGGCACATGGCCCCAAATACTAATTGTGACTGAGACTGGAAAAATGACTGCATACACTACATACAAAATCACATGCTACAGGCAATTTTCCTTGTTTGTTATTTCCAAATAGTGAGAGATAACCATATCTGTGGTGCGAGCATGAGGTTAGTTTTGATAAACCAGCAATTATTTTACAGCGAAAGAAGAGAAGAACTGCCTTCTTATCAGGAGTTTACACCTCTTCATAGCCACGTGTCAGCTGGGGCAAGGTCTGCCCTATCATTCCTGAGTCCTGCAAAGAGCTGGAGCTGGGGTCACCTTCCCCTGTCTGATATGTCCATACATCACTCTTTCAAGCTGTCAGAGTCAGGGTGGACAAGAAGTGTGTGTTCAGGAAGTAGTGTTCCCGAGGCCTTCCTACAGCAACATGTGGAAAGGAAACGGAGGCCTGATTCCGGACCTGGACAGGAAAGCAGGAGCAGGTTGCTGTGAAAGGTTTTGGTTTTGCTGTTTTCTGAAAGGAAGTGAGGATAAAGTCATTAGATGTTAGCACTTTGTCCTGTAAACTACAGAGGCCTAGTGAAACCTTGCAGACTGTGTTCAGTAGTAATTTATGTATACATTATATGTTTTGGGTTATGTATCATGAAGCTGTTGCCCAAAACATGTAGTTTTCTTTTTAAAAATTTTTTGTGCAGGTATAAGAGATAGACATACAGATAGATATCCTTTCCACAAACACAAATATTTTGGCTTGAAGCAATTTATTTTTCAAAAATACATTAAAAAAAAAACCTTTAAAAGTAACCATCTCTCAAATTTTTGTGTTTGAGGATAGGAAAAGAATCAGTTTTCCTCAAAGAAATGCAATAAGTAGATCTAACTTTTCATGCCATTGCTATAAAGCACTGCAATAATTCTTATCTTTAGTGACATGAAATCTTTTCAAGCAACAGTTTTAATGCTTTTGCATAGCAGTGACCTTTGCTCGTCCCTAGGCTGTCAAAGGCTGGAAGCTTGTTTGCCGCGCAGGGCAGTGAGTTGACAAGGGTATTACTATCTTGCTGAGCAGCACATGACATGAACTTCTAACCTAACTCAAGAATGCTGTATATTTTTCGCATTGACTGATTTTTACTAAAAAAAACATAGACTGTTCTAATGTAAAATACGTAAGCCAAAATAAAATCTGTTTTGCGTTTCTTACAAGTTACTGTATGTTCAAGCTTATATATTTAGAATATTGACACATGTGCACATATTGACACATGTGCACACACACACATACCAACACAATCTCATTTGGTTTCTCTCTTCAGTTTTATTATTTTTTCATTTGATTTTTTTAACACTGTAAAATATGCTTACTTTCTAAATGCAGTTTTCAAACCTACAGTATCCGGGGAGAGATTCTCCATTTTTTATCATTTCATTGTCATTTTTTAAAAATCTTGCCTTCTTTGCAAAAATATTTCCATGTATTAGTTTCTACTTCTGTAATAACTTTATTATATTTGCACAACTGTCTGTTTTTTATGGTTTTAAAAGTTTATTTATGGTCTAAAAGTATATTGTTTAAATCCTTCACAAGCTGGATAATTTATTGTTTCTTTTATACTTTTTTGTTTTACTCATTAATGCCTCTCAGGACAAGAAACATAATAAAGTGATTGTCTTTTGGTAATTCTGAAAATACAGATCACAATGTACATTGAATGGAAAAAGTAATCCGTGTAGTTCAGAAAACTAAGCAGAATTAACTTGTACTTCAGAATGTATGTTTATCATATTATGTTCCATCATATAACAAATACATATCCTACCTGTATTATTTTTAAGTATACAGGTAAACAGTATTAACCTTTGTGAACCTGTGCTTTTGAGGCTATATCTATGTCTATTTAATTCTTTGGCATGTTTGATTAAACACATTCAAAGTTTTAAAAGAGTACACCAGAAGAACTTGATGCCTCCTATGTATAAGATCATTCTTATGTCCATATCTCATATCAAGAATTTAAACATTACTTTCCTGAGGAAGTTGAGACTAATAAGCACATAGTATCAGGTTTTCTCCCTAGTTATGGTATTTCTAGTTTATAAGTTGTATCACATGCCGAAAAAGATAGAATAGTAAATCGAATGTACATATAGCTGTGTGACATAAACAAATTATTCTGTAACAGAGCTCCCATATGGGACACAGAAATGAGGTTGGTCTTTGGGTAACATCATCATCAAGATTATAGAAAGCACAGTTGAAGATGCATCTTTTTCCCAGGATTGCCAAATTGCTGGCTCTGTTGCCTCTTTACAGCAGTGAGGTTTAATGAAATGCTCATGATGCACATCTAGGGAGAGATGCATCTTGTACACGGTGGGGGTCTCTCTGCCCCTTGCCTGCTCCTGTAACTTCCATTAGTGTTAATGGGTGTTTCACCAAGTGCATCGAGGGGAAGAGAGACCCCAAAGTGATAAAGATTATGTGTTAGAAATCATCACAGACCTTTCTTTTTCTTTTTTTCTTTCTTTTCTGCCCTCTCTTGAAAATGTTTTAAATGCAAAATGATCATGAGAGAATCTGAAAAAAGAAAAGCAACCCAGACAGCTGGGGAGCCCATTGGGATACCCCTGTTAGCCAAAGACCTCTATTCTCATTTTTAGCCCAAGTTTTGTTTCTTTCATGTTTTTGGGCCAAGCCTAAGGCTGAGAAGTTTGGGGAACACACAGAAGCCTTGACTGGGGAAACCAGCTATTTAGGTCCTTTTACCTCCTGGCTGTTAGTGTGGGGGAGGGCCTCGCATGTGAAATGATGTCATCCCCTCTTTGCTCTAATTCCTTGACTTTTAAACTGACACTGACGGACTGCGTGGGGCACAACATTTGACCCACTTAGCAGTTGATTTAATCTGACTAGAATGTTTCAACTTCTAAATCTTTATTTGTTTAAATAAGTGGTTTTTAAAAGAAATCAGTCACTTTATTATAAAGTGATTTTTTTTTGTCCTAAAAAAAAAAGACACTGACAACCCTTGGAGGATCTGGCCAACCAGAGTGCCCTCTAGTGTCCATTTATAGAACTTATTTAACACCTGCTTGGGGAGGGAGGGATGTGAGGAAGGGTAGACACAAGCACTGTTAGTTCTTGGTTGGGTTTCCCGGCTTGTGTACCTCCCTGCTATATCAGCAATAAGCACTGACACGCTAGTGTAGAGAAGTCAACAAGTGCTTTTCTCACTGCCTACTGTCCTTCACTCCTCTTTTCCTCCTTTTCCCACTGTCCCCCCTCTCTGAATTCTTAGAAAATGAGAAAAAAATTAATAGGGAGCTTTTGCTAGGTTGTGTATTTTCTAGTCCTTGTTTTTTTTTTTTACAAGTATAAGTGGAAAGTTGCATCTTATAAACACTCAGAGTCCATGTTATTCAGCTTGGTTTTTAGTTTTAATAATGTTTTTGAAGATATTAAAGATGATTTTAAAATTTTCTAATAAAGTTAATGATTTGTGTAAGTCAGAAACTGTAATAAAAGGAGCACCTTACTGGTGTGCTAATGTGACTGGTTGTATTGGAATTGCCTAGAGGCTTGCTGTTTGAAAGCCTTACAACAAAACTAAGATGACGGCCCTGATCCAGCAAGTGTTTCCACCATCATCGCTTCAGAATTCAAAGAAGACATTCCAGTGAAGGGAAGCTATCAGCACATATGTGTTCTGTCTGCCCAGGGGATGCATGGTCATCTTATTGATATTACTTGCATTCTTTTTGAGTTAACTCATCAAAACTCAATTATGAAATTAAAAACAGGAAATAGTTCTCAGTAACAAAAGCATCCAGTGCATTTAACTCTGTGCTGCATTTCAGGAGACCCACGTTGTATAAGTGCCAAAGCATTTATTACCCAGTTTATTGTGGTATTACAGAGTGGAGAGCACTAAATAATCAATCAGTTAATGGTCTGTATGGCAGTTTGAGCACATCACATCCATTGTACTTATGCTGGTAGAAGGATGAGCTGATAATTCCAGTGTATGTTGCGTGTTTATTCAGAGCCTAATGTCCTAAAGTAGAACTGACAAAAGTCTGGTGAAAAATGCAGCTTCAATATTGGTAATTTCAAACTTACTAAAATAGTCTAGAGGCTTTGGATATAAATCTAACCCCCCACAAGAGCTGAAGTTAACTTTTATATTACTTTCACTTTATGCTCTTCCTTTTCCCCGTTTTTGATTTTAGGATAAAAAAATTGGTTCATTAGTTTGGGTTTTATATTTATGTATTAGCTCCTTTATTACTGTTCTTTTAAACAAAATGTCCCAAATTCTGTGAGATGATTATTTCACAATTTGTCCCATTCCATGACCATTGGTCACTTTTTTTTTCCATTAGTCATTATGAAGTATGACAGATTTCTCTTCACTACATGCTGTGAATGTCTGTTTGTTATAGAAAATAAGTGGGGACCAACATGTAGGTGCTATTTTGATGAAATCATGCTGTAACTAGAGGTTATAGATGAAAGGCAGAAAAGGAAAAAAGAATAAAAGCTTGATCTTTTTGAAAATTATCTTAATTATATGACAGACCTAGTATTCTTGTCTGGATATAATAAAATATTGATTGGCTCAGGATGGACTGTTTTGGTGACCTGGAGTGGTCCTTTAATTTATATTGGTTCAAGTTCTAACTCATACTTCTTATTTCTTTTTCCCAGGAGATAAGAGCACAGATTATGCTAATTTTTACCAAGGTTTGTGGGACTGCACAGGAGCTTTTTCTGATGAGTTGTCATTTAAGCGTGGTGATGTGATTTACATTCTCAGCAAGGTAAGAGAGTACCCCAAAATGACGACAGTAGAAGGAAAACACAGTTTGATTTTTAGGCACTTGGATTTACAACAATAGGGAAAAATGCCAGTTGGAATTCTTCTAGGTCCTTGTTAACAATTGGGAGTTCACAATAATTAATTATTTTGTCAAGTGAAATATAATCAAAATTTAAACACAATCAGATAACAGGATTCAACTTACCAGTGTGTTTACCTATCAGTTTAGCCTTGGCTCGCATCCCCCACTGCCGTCTCCAGAAACAATATACTTATGTGAAAGTTAACATTGTAAGGTATTAGGTTATTTATTATGTTTTTCTTTCCTCTTCCTTTTTATTCTTCTCTGTGCTTATTCTGAGTTTGTATGCCATTCACTACTGGAAACACTGTGTTTACAGAACAAGGGTTTCCTCTTTATGTAAATATATTGAGTGTTCCGACAATTTAAAAGCAGTGCTCTTCTATTCAGACAGGTTTAGGTAAGTTTAACACACTGTATTTGTAAACAGAATGGCAAAGTATATTGTTTTAAACTCATCTTTATATACACAAAAATCTTTGTCCTTATTTTGTAAGACCCTGGATTGTTCAGAATGCACAGGTCTAAAAGTCAGGTTATATTTCTGATTCCACTTGCACACACTCTTAATTTTCATACTTTGTCTCTTACTGTTGTATAGGATTTAAAAATACTCCTTTGTCTACTTTGTGAGGCTATTTTAGAAACAAATGATACATGGAAACAATTTAATATAAGCAAAAATGTTAAATGATAGTTCTAAGAGTTTAATGTGGTTTCTTGGTTAGAGAAATATTTTGGATATTTTAAAGCTAATGTCATTTGTTATCTATGAAAGGAATTTGGAAATAAAGTCACATATTGAATTTTAATACTAAAATGGCTAGTGGATAAAATCATAAAAGATGATTACAGAACATTTGAGTGAGGGTCTTAACCAAGATCATCTCTTCTTAGTTTTATACATAAGGGAACTTAGCTCAAAAAAGAGCTAGAGCCTGTCCTTGGCATAGATACCTTGACTCCCAAGTCTAGTGTTTGTGTTTTCTCTCCCTGCTTTCCTCCCTCCCCTTCCTTTCTTTATTTCGTCCTTCTTCCCTTCCTCCTTCAATTTATTTGAAGCAACCATAAAACACCTACAGTGTGCTGAGGCTCCCTTTTTAGGCACCAGAAATCCAAAAGGAATGCAATATGAGCACTTAAAGATTGCCGGAGAAAGAAATACTTAATAAATAAGTAAGGACAGCTATGGTAATTGCTGGTTAAGGGGCTCAAAACTAAGCCTTATTACTTAATTCTTTCAGTCTTCTGCTTGTTAGCATATTGTTGTTGGTTGTTATTCCCAGAAAAATGCCTTCAGTCCTTGAGAGCTATAGATAGCCAGATTCACGTTAAAAATCTTGATTAAGCCAGTTATTGAGCATTTAATTGTCCTGAGTTAAGGCAACAGCTTTCTGAGTTAATTATTGAATATAGAAATCAAACTGATTAGTTTCACCTCCTATCAAGTAACTTTTTTGGAATCATTACTGAGTTTACTTGGCACATAGTTTCTTTAACCAACTTGGCTGCAAGTTGGTTAAAGAAACTATGTGCCAAGTAAACTTGGCTGTATAAAATCAAAAGACTGATTATTTTCTACTCAAAATTTCAGATTGTGAGGGCTGGGGATTTAGCTCAGCAGTGTGAGTGCCTGCTTGGCAAACGTGAGGTTGTGAGTTCAATCCCCGGTACCAAAAAAAAAAAAAAAAAAAAAAAAAAATCAGATTGTAAGGGTGCTTGCTATATACTCATCCCATTGCTTTTGCAAATATGAAGCTCATAAAGCCCAGGTAGGCTAGAACCTTCTTTATGAATCAGGCTGACTTTGTCAGTGAAAGCCTGGGGAGAGCACCCACCCCCAGCATAAACAAGCGCAGTTCCCAGAGCTTGTCTTCTGCTTTTGCTTCAGAAAAGCATTTTCTGTCCACATGAAACTGAAAGTATAATCACAGGTATGTATTATAGTTCTAGGGTATTAGGGATAGAAATTCCTGTTTTCCAAACCACTTTTGCGGTGATCATCCTTTTATTTGTGAAGTCTGATCATAGATCTAAATTCAGAGGAGGTCCAGCTCACAAGAAGCTTTTACTGCCACCCAAAATCTCTTCAAGCTATTGGAAGAGAGCTGAACAAGAGGACAGTATTTGCACTGACATTTTACCACCACCATTGTTTCATTAGGTATTTCATGGGTGTTTTAGCATGGGCTTATTTTAGGTTTGACCAAGAAAGAAACGAAAAAGACCTTGTCAGCCAGCACATGTCACCACTGTCTGCATGACTGAATGCACAGTGGCCTGGCTGTGGACATGGCGGCGTCAACTTGGTGAGGGCTGCTGAGGGTAAAAAGAAGGGCTCTAAGCTATGTCTGATAAGATGTGAACCTCTGAGCCATGTATGGGTAGATTGGCTTTGACAGTCTGGTTGCTTTGGAGTTGAGTATATGTTTGTGAAGATCCTTATTTCTCCGTCTTGCTTTGAGCAAATTTAGATAGAGCTCTCTGGAGGATCTCTAATAAGCTTATATTGGTATGCTCTTCTAGTTTCATCAAAACTTTGGCAAACATACTCCAGAAGTTGATACTGTGAATTTATTTGGTAGCTGAAAAGCTGATTTTGAGTGCCTAGTATTGTAACCTAAGAACTTGCCTGGAGTGGTGACAAATGCCTGCAGTCTCGGCACTTGGGAGGTTGAGACAGGAGGATCACCAAGAGTTTGAGGCTAGCCTGAACTACATAGTGAATTCAAGGACAGCCTGAATGACATGAGACCCTGTCACAAACAAAACAAAACAAAACAAAACAAAAAGCTGCAAAGCCTTTATTAAAAGACAGCAAAACATTGTTTTCAGAGGGCTTGTTTTTAGATGATGATAGAACCAATGTTATGTACTGGTAGTTTTTTAAAAGTACAATTAATTAGAAATTGGTAGCATTATTATATGCCCAAGAATTTGTTTAATCTTTCTTAGAGTGATATTTGGATTTTGTTGTGGTGGAATGAAATGTTACTATTTTAATTTATTTTTTTACACCATCTAGTGGCTCAGATTGAGTGGTGCAGGTGCAGCTAATATACACAATCAAAATGGTATCATTAATTGAACTTTAAATTTAGCTATGGATTATTACTTTCCTATCTCATGTCAATAAAGTATTAGCATTGATCATGAAAAATTTTGTTCATCGTTTTGAGTTAAATGTAGAAATTATATGCATAAGGAAAAATACATTTTAAGAAACCTAACATACTTGTGAAGACATAGAAAATGTGTACTTAATAAAGAAATTAATGCCATGACTTTTCTAATAAATACAATCATGGAAAAGATTGTAAAGAAATGTGACTTGCTCTTAGTAATGAACTGAATTATAAGTTGAAATACTAAATTATCACTGATTTGACTTAACGTCTACAAGTTTGTCATTTTGAAATTATCCTTTTGAAAAAAGCAACAAAATAGTTTAATAAAAGTTGCATTCTTTCAATATAAATGAACATTTAGAAAAATCAAGTTATAAATTATAATGAGTGTTTTAATTTTGTGATGCAGTGGCAGAAAAAAACACTTAAGTAGTTTGGGGATTTGTCTGTCTTCATTTAAAAAAATCACTATGGAAATACAGTTTTATATTGAAATTCCATCTTCTGTTTTACAAGGAATGTTTGATGAAGTGTCAGTTGTGTTCAGCGGGGGGTGATTTATTTAAGGCATCTTTTGAGAACTCTACAAATCTGAGAATTTATTTTATTCTATTTAGTTTTTTTTTCCAGTGAAAATCAAATACTGTAATAAAGAAGAGCAGGCAGAGACTCTATGCCCTTCCTCCATCCTTTTTTAATATTTTTCAATTAGCAGCTGTCATGTGGCTTCCGGCTGAGCTAGCCCCTCCTTCGAAGTGTCCAGGCGTTTTCTTAGTTTTTGACCTTTGAACCTCACCAATAATAAATCCAAATACTGCTTGACTAAAAAGGAGATCCAGTAATTTTTGGCTCTATGGTTATTTTCATACGGAATTACTGCTTTTTTTAATGTATTAAAATAAGTGCTTCAGTAGTTCAATGGACATTTAGAAATATTGTTTTCTCCTAAAAAACAAAAAAGCACATTTTTAGGGACAAATGGAATTGAAACTTGTGATTCTAATAACAGCTGTTTTGTTAGTGAATTAACCCTGAAATATGGGCATGATTTCAGATTCATTTGATGAGGGAAAGTTATATTGGAGATATAAAACATTAATTCTTTAAAACTTTTTTTATAGGAATCAGGTTATTTAAAATCTTGCTAAAGTATTTTACTAGTTTGTGTCTCAGTTTTATTTTCCCCCAAATCATGGCCATAACATTGTAATTAATAGTATTTTCCTGGAACCATGTTTATGAAAATACTATAATTTCAGTCGCAGGGTCCAGGTCACATATCAGTAGGCCTATCCCATATCTCTGCGTTCCTCTTTGTTTAAATATTCTGCCTTTCTGTTATGGATTTACATCTTCTGGTAGTTTATCTTTCAGTCTGTTCTCAGGATAAACTGATAACCACATTCTCATCCTTATTTTTAAAGCAGTAAATTATTTTTAGAAACTTAATAACAGATGAGCTATACTTAGCAGGAATGTGACGAGCTCCTTTGATACTAAAAGAAAAATAAGAATGTTAAGGATTCTAAAATATTAAGTCTAGGGCATATATGACTTTCACTTTGTATCTTTTTGAGAAATATTAAGTAAAAAATGGGAAACGTAAATTAAACAGTCATCACTAAAGCGTAATAAAAGGCACTTTTAAAGAGTTTATTGGCTTGAATGCCAAGCAGTACTTCCTTTTATACCTTATCTGCTTGATCGACTTTTTTCAGTGATTGATGAATAGTGACAGTCATTGACAATTTGCTTCTCATTATGAAAATAAAAAGATTTAGGTATAATTTCCATCCCCCCCCAGTAAACCTATGAAGATAAGTGAAGCAAACATCTTGCTGAGTTCTAGTGGCAGAGGGAAATGACAAGTTCCTTTAGCTGTTTTAGCTTTCACTCATGATCGTATGACCCAGGGTGCCATGGCCTGTTGCTGAAGGGTAACTGAGACACCTCATTACGGGACATGCATTATTGACATTAAACTAGCTCCCAAGTGTTATATCTTACAGTCTGTTGGGAAGGAGGAGTAGTATTCTTGTGATTGCATTTGATTGGATCTGAAATGTTTTCATGCCATGCCGTCAGTATGGACGCTGGGAACAAGGGTACAGCAGGACTGTTAACCAGCCAACCTCTTCCTTAGTACCCATCTCTAACTGGTCAAGAGAAAACAGCTTACAGATACTGCACCACATCAGAAAATGTTCTACTATAGTTCCACTCATAGGATTCCTCTTGTCATGCATGCAGACAACATGCTTAAGTTCTTCCTTGTTTTCTCTTACATAAAATGAGGAAAGGGGTTTGTAGGTTCAGCCCGTGCAGTGGCCTGAAAGGTGGAGAAAGAGCCATATGACCATGGCCCAGTGGCCAGGTCAGCAGAGGGGTCCAGAAGAGTTTGTTTTACAGAGTCTGCATGGTTTAGCTCAGCACTGAACATCAGGAGTTTGCCAGAAGTGAAACAAAACTTGCAGTGAAAGCACTACATTGATACTCTTTTTAAATTCTAAATTGAATAGCCTGTGATCTCTTATGTTCTTTCCCCCTAGCATGAAGTTGAAAAGCAGGAATTCTCTAAATGTACGTAGCACACTTTCTCTCTTTCACCTTCTTCCTTTCTTTAGAATTTGAAACTAGATATTCTAGGGAAATTATTAGGCATTAGAGAGTAAGATAGATAGACTATGAGTTAAGAAAAATTCAGAGAGGGAAGTCAGTAAAACCTGAAGTAATTAAGGAAAGATTCATAAGGAAATAGAGTTTGAACTAAGACTCCATGCTTACGGGCAATTTATTGATTCAGTGGATAGTTAAGTGCTTGGTTTTGGTGTCTGTGAGATTCCCAGGAGAATGCTCATGCTACAGAAAGGGGAGCATAGAGCCAGTATATCACTAGTCACTCAAGATCACTTCTCTTTCCTAACCTTGCAGGTGATAGGCAGCCAGAAAACATGGAAACCAAATCAACCTAACTTTTCCAATCTGGTTTTCCTACTTCATTTAAGCCCTCTTCCCCATATCTTCCGGCATTATCTTTTATATTAGCCACTCAGCTGCTTGCTCCTCCCTCAGTACAGCACGTTGTCTCTCCAGGCCTTTCCACATGCTGTGTGTTGCTCCTGTCATTATTCTGTCTGTGGCATTTAGCCCACCTGTCAGTTTCTCCATACAGCCTCCAAGATCTTATTGCAGAATTTAGTTGCTTCACTTTATACACATTTCTTCTCTCAGCATTTAGTTTGATTGTTTCCCCTTCTCTCTAAAACATGAACAAAGTAGACACTGTGTATTTTTGTACTTACAGTTCCTAATAATATGGCAGTATTTAATAAGCACTTACCAAAATACAGTAAAAAATAGAGAACAATTCTGACTTCTTAAAAGAATAATAGAATCATAGAATTAGGGAACTTACAGTGCTAGCCTTATGCCTTATAGGTGAAGAAATTAAGGTTTAACATAATTGGGAGAAAATAAATTTTAAAACCAAGGGAAAAAGAATTTATCCTCTAGCAATCTTGAAAGACAGTGGAATTTCTGCAGTTGAACTTTGGCCTTGGCCCTGAGCTTCTTGGCAGCCAACTCAGAAGAGGGAGAAATGGGGCGCTATTAATTCCTTTTAACAATGAAGGAGAAATGTTGGCTTTTCCCAGAACTAGCTGCTTTAAGAATACATGAATTCTCACATGAATTTTCAGAATTGATTATCTAGTCTCAACAACTTTATCTAATAAGTGTTAGATGACAGGTAATGACTTCAACAAAAAAAAATTTATAGTAGGGAAAGGATTTAATAAAGGTATTCTGTGAGGATCGAACTGTATAGGAATTATTTTTTACATATATATATATATATAGTGTATAACTGTATCCTTGTAAAATATTTAAATGAGCAATTTAAATATAAACAGAAATTTTATCCCTAGTGAATTGGGGATTTGCCTTCCTAGTTAACAACAGAGCTGGATCTTTTGAGATAAACTTAAGGAAAATAAGAAATTGGAAACCTGGCAGATGTTCCATTATACCTGCCCCCCTCCCAAAGGGTAATGTTTCTACCTCTACAGGGTTCTGTTTTAACCTCCTTGGTGCTTATGAATAGTTGAGTTTAACTTCTAGGAACTGAAATTATTTGGTCTGAGTTCCAAAGGGGCAGAATACCTCTCTTTCTGCAGATGAGATTTAAGCTCTTTGGACAAGACACCCTACACAGCACCTTAAAATCACAGTGGGCAGCAACCTGCCTTGAAGAGGTGCCATGCTTCCTGTTGCATAGCTAAGCTTGCACATGTACCATATTTCCGAACATGTTTAGTCATTCGTTCTTTTATATCTAGTATACACAAAGGAAAAGATACTCTACTGGAAATCATGAATCCTAAAAAATTATAGGAGAGTCAACCAGTGCATCATTCAAAATAAAGATGGAGTCTGTTTCATTATTCCATACGTTTTACACATCTGGCACTGCAGACATGCAGAGTGAGGCTTCCTAATCTCAGCAAGTTTGCATTTTCATGTTGTTTGAAGGATTAAACTAATGTGCATAAAATTCACTAAGGAGGAATAAAGGCTCAGCTTGAAATGAGAGATGTAATATGGACTGGATAATTCAGAGAAAATTTCATAGCAATGAAGTGACCTGAGCCAGGGCTTAGTCCTTGACAGGATTCAAGAGAGGGGAGACTTCCTTGGGGAAGGGAGCACCATAAGCAGAGGCAGGAATGGGGAAGAGGGTGCAAGGGGTGGACTGTGCACAACAGCACAGTGATAGGAGAGTGTTTCTAGCAAAGTGGCAACAAGCCAAGCAGAGAACTTTGTAGTGAATGCAGTGGAGAACTAGTCAATGCAGCAGGGTAAACTAGTGAAGGCAGTTTCTGGGAAAATCAAAGAGACAGAGACAGTAGGGCAGTCATCCAGGGTGAGGTGATGGAGGTCTAAAATGGAGTGGTGGCAGTTGCAATAGTGCAGAGTAGGTAAGCTCCAGAAGAGTCAGAGCCATCACTGGAGGGTGAGATGCATGGAGCACAGAGGCTACAGTCTGTTAAGTATAGCTTAATGTGTCTTTGCCTAACATTCCTGCAAAGCCATCAGTTGGAGGAACAGGTTTCTCTCTATAGTGTTGTAACTGTTGGCTGTAGGAATTTGAATTAAATGTATCTTGACTATGGGATATAAACCAAAATTTGCTACATGAGAATTAAAATTTTTACTATATGCTTTCTTACTATGTCAGTTTCTTCATTTAATGGGTTAGAAAACTAACAATCACAAAGTTTCTGTTGTACTTTAATTAAGGGAATCTTTGGAAGTGATGCAAGTATGAGAAGTGAATGATTTTTTAAAATTTCCAAGTAGAGACAATACAAAAGAAGAGGCTGAAGAGGTAGTGTTCAAGAAAATATTTGTGTGTTTAAAAGCTTACCTAGTTTTTGCACTGTTACACTACAATGTTTCTGAATGGTTTATCACAGTCAGTACTCGGAAAATGACAGTAAAGTCCACTGGTTCTTAAACTTACTGTATTTTATATTTTGTGAGTGAAATTACTTGAACTTTCACAAAAGGATAGTATATATTGAAGCAGATAAATGTTTGGAAAAAGGATGCATAGCCTTTTACCATTTCAAACACCTGTTGCTTTCAAATATGTCGGTAAATAATGTCTGGAGGGTTAGTACATCACAAAACTTCAGAAATGCTTCAGGTTTCAGTTAAGGCAGCTTTCTCTCACCATATGGTTTACAGAAAGAGGATTAGTATAGTTGAGAAATTAGAATCATGGTGTTGAAAAGGATTTAAGTAAATGTTGGGGCCTTATTTAAGTGTAAAATAATACACAAGCTGAGAGAGAAGCTTTATATTGAATAAACATGGAGATATGCTTACTATTATGTTGAATAAAGTCTGTGTTTCACTTTATCAAAACTAAAAAGCTAATCTTTTTCTCCTGCATTATTACACAGTCACTTTAATTTATTGCTCAATAGATATTAATTGGTGCCTAAGATTTTAACTATCAAGTAAAACATATAAAATGATTTTAATGGCATGACAATTGAAAACACAGGAGTTAGACTGCAAGTATTCAATGCCACCTTACTATTATTTTCTCAGATTATTGGGCAAATTTGCTTTCTTTTGCTTGACTGCCACATTACATTTTGCCTTGAAGCCATCCATTTTGCAGATATTGAATTTCTTTTGAGTGCTATTTTTATACAATAAGCATCACTACACCTCTGGATCTTGATAGCATTACTGCAGGAGGAGAAAGCAGCTTTGTGTTAGTAATTACCTAACATTGTCAGAAGCTGACTGCAGGCCTCTTTCTAGTGATAACAGAATAACCGCATAATGTAGCTTTATAGCACATGATTAATAGAAAATAATTACACGTCCTACAAAGGGATGCAATATTTCTTATAAATTGACTAGAATGGTTTCCTGTAGATTAAAGGACTCTTCATTATTTTATCAGTTCTCCGGAAGTACAGTCACTTGCCTATGTTAGCATTTCAGTTGATGTTAAGAGCTGAATAGGGTGAAGGGTACCAGATGTCAGACCTTCTTGTACCTGAGATCTCGGGTGTCGAAAAGATTACACGATGCTTCTTAGCCTGTCAAAGACTTAGATGGCAGCCTGGTATGATTTTGTCTCTTTTTGATTTGCTTATTAATATGATAAGACTTGAGAGATTCATTCATTCATTCATTCATTCATATCCACCTGTGACTTTATAGAACAAAACATGTGAAATGTAAGAAAGATTGTATCAATCACATTATTTTCTATTGTAAATAATACATCTTTCATAAGCACATTTGTTTGGGGACAGCAAGAAGGAAAGGCAAATACAGGCTGATTTTCTTCTTCAGAAGGAAACCTTGTGTGATGTTGAATCTTCAGGCTGAAGTTAGAATATGGTACTCCAAGAAGCATTTTCATTCCAATTTATAGGCTGCAAATGGTTTAATTGGGATTCATGTTGCTCAGGAGGCTCATCCAGAGGATGGTAATGATAAAAGGAAAGCTCCTGTGTTTGCAGTCTTGTCGAAATACTCTAATGGCTGCAGAATAAATCCATAAATTTGCCTCCTAGATTTTTACTTCCCTGTATTTTATCTTATTTCTTAATTCCACACAGGAGTATTATGTGGAATTCTTTACAAATGTAAAGTAATAAATATTCTGGTTTTATTTTTACCTTCTCTGATTTAGATCTGCGATGTCTTAGAATACTTTCATGAGGTGCATATTTTATACAATTTCAATTGTTTTACATTAAATAAAGCATTTAAGATACTAATGTAACATTTTTTCTCCTTGAACGTTACTTTTAAGGAATTTGTGTGCTACTGAATAAACTCCATGCTGTTTCCTACAGTGCTTTCTATTTAGTGAATCTTACTGGTCTAGAATAGTCCAGAATTCTCTTAAGTGTGAATTTGCTCAGTTCTCTCTCTGTCATCTGTCCTTAGTCACTGTGATTTGTTGGCAATCAGTTCCTAAATTTGGATGTGAGATTTTGAGAATATTGTATCCTTAGTTGGCAGTACAGGTTATTAACTGAAGTAGAATATTATAAAGTCATAAGAACTTTCTGACTTGTGATTTGAATGTAAACATTGTCACCAGTATCAAGGGCCATTCTCTGGAAGCAGGTTTGAATGGTATGTCTTCTCACTAAGTATTTTCTGTATCTGTGATTAGAAGGCTAGTTCCTTTACTCTTTCCAAATAATCAATTTGAAAAATCTAAGACTGGCATTGGGTACAAACCTTCACAGTCATACTTATCCTATTAATTATCCATTTTGACAACTTGCAGTGTGAATCTTTGGTCTGTAGAAGGTTAAGTACTTTTGTTTTGCTAAGCTTTAGGCTCTAATTATATTCATTACCTTAAAAATTGAAAAGGGCAGTTTTATTAGGTACCTATTAGTATGTAATGGCTGCTAATCATAGCTTTCAGTAAGTTAGGATTTTCTGATAAATATATTCTATATAGATTACACTCATCACCACTGAATTCTGGACACAGAGTATCCTTGTTGCTTAGACAGTTTTGTTCCCTAAGTTAATATTATCAGTGAACTTCCCACCCTACTGGCTTGAGTCTGCTTCCTCACAAGCCAGAGCTGTGCCTCCCTTAGAATAAGTAATACAAGGGTAGTTTTCCTCTTTTCCCCTCCAGTTGGTTCTTCTAATAAACCTAATTCTGACACTGCCCACTCTTTAAAAAAGCACCTATAGATTTTCTCCTATAATCCCTCTATTGGTAGACTGTGTGCCAATACACTCATGCTATTGTTGCCACACTCTATTGAAGAGTTGCATAATTTTCGTAGCATACTAATCAATACAAATGTTCAGTCTGTACTAGTACTAACCTTCCCTCCCCATATGTAACTCAATATGCATATGCACATTTATCTATGACTCAGACGTTGGAAAATCATAACATATTGAATTACTTTGGGGATTGATTTTAAAAATTTATCTTCTATGAAAAATTAAATTTTGGCCCTACAGTGCTTGTGCAGTGTATTGCTTTTGGAAGATATTATTCTTGAAACTTGTGATTCATTTTACTTTGTTTGTATCTCACCAAACATAAATAAATTTGAGATAAAAATACATTAGTCAATCTGGCAGAATACGAGGCTGGTTATGAAGTGTTTGTTATGCCTAAAGCAGTGGTATGTCTGTCAATGGGGGATAAAGGGAAAGAAGAGGAGGCACGGGTTTGTTTATCTCATGTTGCAAAGTAAATGTAGAAGTGCCTCATCAATCACTCTTTTTTACAGCTAGATTAATATTTTGCCTTTAAAACTTAAGATACTTTATTTCCTATTGATCTTCCACCATAAAGGTAAATCTAATACCAGCTTGAATTCTTTCCACCTATCCTTTATGTAATATGGTTTATGATCAATAAAAGGAATAATAAATGCTTTAGGCATGTTATTTTAAAGGAATCTATTTGTGTGTTATTCTGAAAAGAAAATTGTTTTATATTATAGTAGTTCCTGCTCTCTCATTTATCTGTTTAAAATGTATATATTAAATTTACTTAGGGCTGTACATTCTAAATCATTTTAGGTCATATAATTTTAAATACGAATTAAGTAGTTTGTTGCAAAAAATGTATCGTTGTTAGATAATAAGCTTCTTGAAGGCAAATATACCTTTGGGATCTTGACTTTATAAATTCTTGCACTGGTGCTTATACATAAAAGATATGCATAGGCTTGGGGGGTGGGGAGATGAGATAGAGATAGAGACAGACACACACACACACACACACAGAGAGAGAGAGAGAGAGAGAGAGAGAGAGAGAGAGAGAGAGAGAGAGAGAGAGAGGAGAGAGAGAGACTGCCTTTCTCTGGAGAACTGGTTTCCTGAAGCAGTTTCATTTTGCAGGTACCTGCCGTGAGTGAGTGACTAAGTCTGTATTCTACAGAGTAATAAACAGGCTCTGAGTTGTACATTAATTTAAATCTTTGCCTAACAGTATTTTTAAAGTGTCTAGAAACAAAAAAGATGACAGTGTTTCCATTTGCAGCTCAAGCTCTTGTAACTTTATAAAAAGAAATAACATTTCTAAGAAGTTGCATACAAACCATATTGTACTTACACCAATCTAAAGGTTAATATTGTATATTGTTTTCAATTAGGAATACAATAGATATGGCTGGTGGGTAGGAGAAATGAAGGGAGCCATTGGCTTGGTGCCTAAAGCCTACATAATGGAGATGTATGATATTTGAGAGTACTGGGTAAGTACATTTTAATCAAATACTCTTGTTATAGCTCATATATTCTCTTGGTCTCCTTCTTATGAGTCTTTGTCTTTTTAAATCTTTATAGTTTTCTGATAACACAAAGCCAGTACCCCACATCTTTTTCTGTTTTATTTAATTTTTAATTTAAAAAATATCTTCATAGAATAGCTTTTTGGAGAACTTTCCTTTGATAATAACCAGCTATTTCCCCAAATTTCCTCCTCTTTAATAAAATACTTTTATGGCCTTTCTGAAGAGTCAAGTTGATAAAATGTTGAGAAAACATTAATTTTTCCTTGACAAAACGTGCATTTTTTCTAAGCTGGAAAAATCAACATTTCTACTAAAGAAAAATATTAAAACTAAACTTTCCCTTTCTGCCTGCAGAAAAAGAAGAGGCCTTTGATTGTCTGCAAGTGCTTTTGATTTAGAAGCCTCGTGAAGCCCAAGTGACAGCTCATAACCTTTCTTTGTTTTGTTGAATGTCTTCGACTATTACTCTATATAATCATTCATTAAAATAGTCCTCTGATGTGAAATTAAATGAGGGATAGTAATGTAAATTAGGTTCAAGCAGTAAAGTTCTACCTGTTGCTGTTTTGCAAAGAAACTATCACAGTTTTTATTTACCCATTTGATTGAAGAATTCATTATTATTTTATATGGGCCATTTAGTCATTGCTACTTGTAGTGCAAATTATAATTTCACTTAACCATTGGACATCAGTAATTTTTAGAGTGTAACATATAATTCCGTAGAATTTTAATTGAAATTATCATGGAAGTTTTTGGTAGGAGCTAAAGAATATGTTTATATTAAAGCTTTATAGATCATTTACTTTAGTATTTTTCTCATGGTAGCAATGTGATTCAAGAAAGAAATTTTACAAATTGGAAAATTTATTTCCTGTTAAATGTAACCACAAGAAAGAAAAAAGAATTACAAGTGGCAGTGTGCTGTCACTTGAAATACAAGTGCAAACAACCATTTTTGTGCACAGCATTTTACTGCAACAGATATTTTGGTTAGATGATAGGTTTGTCAGTGCTTTCTTACCATGGTTCTGTTTAAATTTAATGAAATAAAAGATTCATAAGAAATCCTCTCCTACCACTACAGAATGTTGTAAACAATCTCAAAATAGTCTCAAGAAAAGAAGGTATAAATAAGCACTCTTACAATTGTTATGTTATTAATGTCCCACCGTAACAGCAGAACTTGAGATAGGAATCTCCCTTGCATTTCTCAGAGCACTCAAAAAAAAAAAAAAAAAAAAAAAAACAAAGGCTTAGAGAGGAAGGGAAGAAATCACAGCAGGAACATGTACCAACAGGTGAAAGCCAGAAGGTAGCAGTGACCTGACAGCTGAGTTAGATTCAGTGCTGCTTGAGTAAGATCTGAAGAATCTTATCTCCTCTTCCTGGGTGTTGAAGTCAGAAGTATTTCAAATGTCTACAAAGCACTTGTATTGCTTTAATAAATGTCACAGTCTGATACTGACTTGTTATTAGGAATAGACATAAGCTACTAATACTGATCATTACTTAGCAAGTATTAGCTTTGTTGAACTTTTCAGGTATTTGCTTTATCAAAGCAAAGATTCTAACCATACAAATAAGTTGAAAACCATTTACAGAGAGGATTAGGTTGTTTATTTTACACTTATTCCTTAAATGCCATGATAATTTAGTTTCAAATGTAAAGGAAACAAGCCAAATTTTAGGAATTGTGAGTAAACTCAGTTTGTATATATTGACCCATCAAGTGAAGGGTTTCAGAAATGACATTTGTATAGTTGATACCCTTTCCTAATATGTTGCCATTGAAATAGATGGAAACCATGTTGGCAAAAGTTAGGTAGCCAGAGAAGATCTTAATGGACTGTTTCAAAGCTAGGTGACTGACAAGCAAAACCAGTTGTCACTTGGCATTGCTGCCTTGCTTGTGCATACAGGTTTTGTGCCTCCAATTTAAGTGAGGTTTTTAGTCCCAGGCCAGTAGATGGCAGCAGCTTGTCATTACACACACCATCACTTGGCACCCCTCCCCCACCCAAGCTTGCCCAGAATGTACAAGTGTGTGGGAGATTTCTGTCTTCTTTACAGCTAATCCAGGAGAGGGAGTCCTTTGCCAACTGATGACCAATACTTCCAAACCAGATAGTCTCTCTCTGAATGGTGACAGTACAGAAATAGGGTGTTACTTTTGTCCAAAGCACTTCTGGCCTTTGTTCTTTTTAAACTTGAGTATAGGTGGAAGATACATGAAAGGGAACAAAAGATTTAAAATTTCAGCGACAGAAAAAATAATTGCTTTCTATTTATGACTACTTTATATTCGCTTGATGAAATCATTTGTATACTACCAGGGAGAAAGTTTTCTTTACACCCTTGACAATATATGACATACTCTTCAAGATCATAATAATACCATTAATGTGAATTTAAACAACATGGCTTGTTAGAAAATATGCTAATTGTTATGATCTCATTATGTTTGCTTAGAGCTTTTATTTGTTTTTCTATGAACAGTTAGCTAATTTTTTCAAAGGTGATTGTAAGTCATATTTTATATAGCATTTTGCTTGATTATTTGCTCTGTACCAAATTTGTACTCTATTGCCATTAGATCTTACAATAATGTTCCACTCTGCAAATTTTTAAGGTTCAAATAAAGTTTAATTGTTTGCAAACTGTTATGATGCTAATAATTCAACAGCCTGCTGTGTTACTAATGAAATTACTTTGTTATGATTAATTTGGAAAATAGTGTGTTGATTGTAGTAATTAAGCACAACAAGGTGAAGTAAATGATTCTAATGCCATCTGGCCTCCAAACTGAATGAAGAAATGAAATAGGGCTGTCATCTGAATTTATTCAAAGAAGTAAAGATTATACAAATGACTTCCATTGCTATAGGATTCACATTTAACCACAGATCACTCTATTCTGTTTTTGCCACTTGGCTACACATGACACTTTCTTTTATGAAAAACGAATGTTATTTAGTCCAGCAATTGTCCTGAATGCATGTTTAAGCTGATTATTTTTACCATAATTTAATTATAATTAATTACATAAAATATTGTAGGATCATAGAAAAATCGCTTTTCAACCATCTGTAGGTGAAAGGTATACTTTGTTTTGTTTTTTATTTTTGCCATCAGTGTACAAACACTTTGAGTATAACTTTTCACAATGAGTCTTATTTTCATTCAATTATTTGTAAAATATTTTCAGTCAACACTTTCTCATAGTTCTGTTGATTTCTGCTTTTCCTGTAATTCTCTAATCTGTTGCTACTTATTTCATAGACTCTGATACTGTCTAATGTCATATAAAAAAAAGACTGAGTTGAATATTATAGACTCAGGTTTGTAACTCAGCCACTGGAAGAAAGTTTATATTAATATGAGTGTATTTTAAAATCTTGAACTTCATCAGCAAGACTGATTGAAGGATTGAAGGGAATTATGAACCAACAGTATAGGTATCACTTTTCTTGAGGTCAGTATAGTCAGAATATTAAAAATTAACACGGTAAAGAAAACACGAGAAATAAAAATATGATCATGAAAATGCAGCTCCCCTCAGATTGAATATATATAATATGGTTAAACATGGCCTAATCTGTCAGTAGAATCCTAAGTATTCAAAAGTAACAGAGAAATCATATGGTATTCAAGTATCATTCCACAAATTTCATTTATATTCAAATGCGTAAAAGTTTGTACCCTGGATTGGAAACAAGGTATTTTTGGACTGTCTCAACTTTTACCCATTTTCACATACCTACTACCTTACCATTGAGTTCTTTAAGAATTCTGTCAGAATCCTTAATAGCATAGCATTTTGCCATGATGAGATGAATAGTTTTAAGATTACATGATCACAGTAACACAGAATGATCGTAATGGTCTGTTTGAGGAACTTTTTGTTGTTTTTACTAGTAGATTGGATTCTTGTTAGAACGCACATGTAGTGCTACCATGGTACAGAACATAGACTGTGCATCCGGTAAATGTTTGTTAGTGTAGTAACCCATGGTAGCTCAAGATGTGAGACTCAAGAAAAAAAAGTTTGACCTCTATACGTGGTAGAGAAATTATCTCCATAGAGTTAGCACACCCACTTACTAGGAATATTCTTAGTAAAAAAGGTCAGTCTCTTTTACTGAGTCTTTAGAAGCGAGTTCCTATAACACCATCAACAAGTGCAACGGTTGGGTTTCTTAACAGGATGGAGAGAGTGTAATTAGAAAGCTGAGGTGTGACAGAGTCTTTAGACTTTTCCCCCTTCTCTCTGTTCAGCATTGTGACTCTTTCAAAGAAGAGGCACAGATGACTGAGACAGCTTGGGGCAGGGCTCATTTCACTTTCCAGAACATCCCTTGGGAACTGTCAGCAGCGCCTCTGCTCCTGTCTTCTATCTTGGAAGCATTCTTCCCAGCTCCTTGAGTAGATCAAAAGGAAATTTCTGAAAGTAGGAAATTTCATAATTGTTGCCCAAACCAGTTATAATTATATTTTTGTCCTTGTCTTCCAGGCTTTCCTTCCTGTATCTTTAAAGTTGTATGATTATGTGGAGTGCTAAAGTCCCCAAGATGAAAAGAATCACATATGCACAAAGTAGCCTTTCTCATAGCCCTGATTAGCTTTGGTCTGTCATATTTAGAAAAGGACGGGAGGGGAATGCACCAGATCACTTGTGAATATGTGCAAAGATGTGAAAATAGAAATTACTCCCAGAGCCCACCTCTTAAGTGCCTTGCTTACTGTTGGAACTTGGACAGTGTCTCTCTCTGCTTTGTTTTCATGGATTTCCTTTTTATTATCCGTTACTCAGAGAAGCAATATAGTGCAGCACTTGGCTTGTCTGTTTTCTCTTTATTGGCCTCAGCTTTATCATATGAAAGCATCACTCCTGTTAAAAACAGGTGCTAGATGAAGCTTAAACAGCAATTTACCTCTCATGTGAGGAAAGTGTCACACAGGTATTCTCAAAGGAGAAAATTAATGACACCAATGTATGCCAGAGACAACTTTCGAAAGGACAAAGTTCCCACAGATCAGCAGATTACCACACACTGCCTCCCCTCCCAGCCCCAGGGTAATCCTTAGAGAAAACTGGTGCCTCGACTATCACGGCAAGCCTGACAGAACAGTTTAACCAGTAATGGTAACAGCTGACATGTACTGAACATTTAAGATTTGTCATGCTTTTCATTTATCTCCATAACAACCCTATGAGCTACTTACTTATTCTTACTTTCCTACTTAAGAAACTGAGAGAAGGTAATTAGGCCAAAGGTCCCAGGTAGAAAGTTACATAGCCAGATGTCACATCCAGCCTCTCTGTCCGCATTTAGTCCCACCGAACTGTGCTATTCTGTGGTGCACGCAGGCTTTATTCTGTGCATGTAATCAGCACTTGACAATTACTTGTTGGCTGCTACTGAAGACACCAGTCCTGTAAAATGGACTGGAGTATGTGAAAAGACTAGTGCAAGAATGGGCTTTGAAAAAAGAAAAAGAGAAAGAAGGAAGGAAGGAAGGAAGGAAGGAAGGGAAGGAAGGAAGGAAGGAAGGAAGGAAGGAAGGAAGGAAGGAAAAAGCCTTTTGGAGAGCTGAACTCAGCGTACCATAGTGACCATATCAAATCCAAGGTTTTTAATGCACACCAGAGAATAAGCTTCAGTGCAGGGACACTTCTATCCAGGAACTTTGGCCTAGCTGAAAATAGAAAGTCAACCCAGGCAGCAGAGTCAAGAGAGGACGGCAGGTCAAATGGATCCTTTTCTAACAACCTTTCACCTTCTCAAACATGAAACCCAAGGAAACTTGCAAGCCTGGGGAATAGCATAAAGCTAGCTACTTCAGCCTCAAAGAACACTTGTTTTGGGAAGATAGATTTTAATTGATAGGGTGTTTTTAAATTTGATTTCTTCCCACTTTAAAGATTATTAAATTGTTCAGCCCTTTACAATCAGTGAACAAACTTCATTATAAAACGTTTATAATTTTGTAACCAAATGATGGCAATCTCTTACATGACTTATTTAGGAATTTTTATTAGACTGTTTGATAGTTAAGGACTGGATATTAATAGAGCATGAGGTTTTATTTCTTGAGCACCGCCTAGTAACCTGTACAGCGCTCTGTCTTGGAACTAATCCTTTAGTAAATTTTTTGTACCTCAGTGACTGGAGGCTAGTGGGGCAGGGAGTGAAGATTAGCAGGTAAGGAAGGACCAGTCTGTCCTCTGGAACTCAGCCAGAGAAAGGGATAAGACTGAGACTTCTCAGACCTAAAATGTACCCTGAAGTATTGGCTGTCTTGGGATTACGGGTGCACCAGTGTTCAAATGCCAAGAGGTATTTCCTGCTGTATAGTGCTCTGAAATATTTCCATGCCTGCTACCTTGGACATCATGTTTTCACAGGATGAGTAACTGGCTCCACTGTCCTGATCTCCAGCTGCCCACCATGTAGATCTGGTTGGTGTCCAGCACCCACGGGCACCCTATGCACTCCTAATTCCAGATCAAGCCCTGTGACCTGTCGTGTCTCTTTGACTCCCTGCCTTCATGTCCTGGTTCCACTTTCTTCCTCCTCCTTCTCAGGTTTTTGCAAGAAGCTGAGTCACATGGGGCATGAGGTACTACAATTCATACTGCCTCACAGAGGTACCAGTATGTGATTATCTGTGCTTTCTCTGCATTCTGTGAGTCCAGAAAAAGCAAAGTGTATATCCACGTGGTTATCCTGTTACCTGTGTGCTGAACTGAAGAACTGAAATGTAGCTAGCTTGTGAGTGGCTGTGTTATCTATCTATTGTTTTGCTTCAGTTGGTCAGCATATTTGCTTTATTCTTTATTATGGTCCCCAGGCTTGCTATTTCTCTTCCTATCTAATTAAATGATTCCATTTTGAATAATTACATTTAAGTGCCAACAGTATGCGAGGAGCATTTCAAACATGGAATTCGACATAGTCTTTCCCAAGTAGATTCATTGTCTAAATAAAACAGGGTGTTAACACAGGATAAGCACAACCTCAGGTAAAACCGGTGCATTTCTTACTGGTGCAAGTCACCAGCAGTATCTGAAGACAAAAGGAGAGGTTCTTGGGTTTTGTTACATTTGACTTTTTTTTATTTTTGTCAGATACACATAATCTTAAAAATACACAGGGGAGGGGAACTGAAGGGTTTCAGTATTGGTTTGAATCAGAGGGTTGACTAGTTTATAAACATTTTCAAAATACTTGTCACTAAATTAAGTGTGAGGGGAGCAGAGAGCCCCGTGTGAATATCACGAACCTCCTTTACAGAGTTGCTGTCAATTCTGGATCTCAGAATGGTCCTTACTCTTTTAGGAATAAGCACTTACCCTCAGGGGAGGATGGAGTCACACCAGAACAGTGCTCAACTAAGAGTGAGGAGCAAAAAACAACAAAAACAAAACAATCCCCCAAACAAAAACAAAACCATAAAGACTAGAGTCACTCAAACTCTAGCCTCCTTCTCAAATGCACTTGTGCCCTAGACTAAGCGTCCATGGCTGCCGGATGCCCATGACAGCTGCTCACCCTTCTTTGCATGGTTGAAATTAGGCTTAAGTGAAATTATATTTGAAGGGACCTGAAAAATCCATGACTGTGTCAAACATGACTTTCCTGCAGGACTGATACAGGGATCGAAATGAAACAATGCCCAAAAAACGTGTCTCCACACTGAAAGCAAAGAAGGGGAAAGATTTTGAGCACTCAGTTTTGGCTATAATAGTTCTCGGAATAATGTTAATAGGTTATTGGCTTTGTTGTTATTTTACAATGAGAATTTATGTAAATCATTCAAGAAGAGTTTGGTGTTTTTCTGTTATTTTCCTATCATTTTAAATGCATTTTTTAGTCAAGTCATTGGCTTCCATGCTATGGCCAATTTCTGTTAATAGAAATTTCTATACATAGTTACTTCAGTCTATAAAATATTTAAATTAGCTTTTCTCTTGGTATTTAAAATCATGAGTTCGGTAATAATAGTCTTTAGGTATACATTGTTTGTGGTTGGACTGACTTAGCAGAGAACTTTTTTTGACAGATATCCTAAGGAAAATTTTTGTACAAGTTTTCTTTGCCCCATATCTACTTCCTTGGTGAACCTTTCTTGCAAATGGATACTTGTGGATAATTGTGTATGTGTATATTTCCTAGTTAAACATTTTCTTCAGATCCATGTTTGGGGATAAGACTATTTTGTTTGATTGAATTAACCTTGTAATATAGCACTAATCTTGGTTTGTAGTTTGTGAAAGCATGGGAGTAGAAAAAGGAGCAAACCAGAGCCTCATTACATGTAACCTGAGTGCTTTAATGTTATAACTTTAGGCAAAGCTAGTAAAATATGCAGAGGACTTTTAAATAATTTAAGTTATCTAAAAAATTGAGCATATTCCTTTAAATAATAATGGCTTTCATGATGTGATTTTTTTAAAATTCATTTCTAATGTCTTGAATTACTTAGAAGTGTAGATATCAAAGTAAGTTTAAATTTATCTAAGATTATTAAATATGTTTGTTACCACAAAGAGTCACTGAAGATTTCTTATTTTAGCCTCATGGTTGTAACCTATAGTGTCATGCAGTACATAATTCTGGGAACAAACAATGTCATTTTAGTATAGAGTTAATTTTTAGCGTTTCTACTTAAACTAATGCTCTGTGACTTGATTCCTTGATTACTCAGAATCATTAACCAATTTGATCAACTTGGGGAAAAAAACCCTCATTTTTAGTACCTGTTATTTTGTACTTCTTAAAATGAAAGATTTTCTTACCATTTTAGCCTTATCAATTTAAACTGGGAAACCATTACTCTCATTATGTTTTTTCATTGCCATCTTTAAAACTCTTTGAAAAGGAAAATAGCGTGAATATGGTGAATTGTGGCAACTGTGATTTAAGTAAAGATAAGTATGTTTCTAAAACTTTTCTTCCTATTTCTAAATGATTACAGA